>JAOBRG010192541.1:0-17683 GCA_027574985.1 Umimayanthus nakama | reverse complement strand
ATTTTTTCCTCCAACGGACAAGTACATCAAGGGGCGAACCAGAGGTGAAGCAGCGCTGGTTACTGTGACCGTGGTCAGAGATAGGAAAATCTTGCCCGCTCACGAACACGCTAAGAACCAATCATCATTCAGTATTTGTTACTGTGACCGCAGAGGAAAAAATAAAACATGTTATTTTATTTACACTCGAAACTTGAATAGAAAAATGTTATATAAAGATTAAATAACCGTAAGGGCTAATCGAGACTTAAGGCCTTTCTAAAGAAATCATCCAAAAAGTGAAATTTCAAGCACAACTCATTGAACAGTAATCCAACACTTGGGGAAAAAGATGTACCAATGTTTTAACAGCATCGCATGTTCCACCGGCGCATCAAAATGAGTGCCTTCTAATGCAGTGCAACTACTTGTTGTTTATCAGCGACCATTACGGCTAATGGGCTAAATCCGGTGGGTGGAAAGAACGACCAAAAAACATTCCAAAGTCTTTCCATGCAGTTGGCTTTTCCAGAAGTTATTAAGGCGCGAAGATCTCTTGCGAATATTGATCAGAAAGACAAAGTAGTAGCAATGACGGTGGAGGAATTGGAAGAGAAGATTAAAAAGGTAAAAAACGCATTTTGTTAACTTCGAAATGTGGTATGTAGAAAAAAATATTTTAGGTGAGTTGTATTCTTATCTTATGAATAGCATGTCATTAAGCACTTTTGCAAAGCCAGGCAGAAAACAAAGCATGACAGATTTATGTAAGAAAAACTAGCACAGTCATTATCGACATCGCTATCACTATCATTATTACTATCGCTACCACCGGCATCAGCATTATGATAAGCTTTACCACCGAAGTTTCCAAAATCATCGCCATCGCCGTTATTAGCTACTAAAATCGCCAACGCAATCGCCATTGCAAGCACCATCACCATCATTCTTTTCTCAATGACATTACCACCATCACGATGACCGTGGCCATCACTATCACCTATCACCTATCACCATCTCTATTGTCTTTGCTATCGCACTCATTGTAACCATCACTCCCTTCATCATCTTTACGACGCCATCATCTACATTCTCATCACAATTCATTACTGCAATTATTGTCACCATCACCATCTTTGCCATCATTGTCACCATCACCATCATTGTCACCATCATTATAACCATTCACAGCTTCATCATTACCACCTTCGTCATCATCATCAACACCTTTACCACCATTGCCATCACCAGTGCCAGTACCATCACCATCGACACCATCACTCATTAACATCGTTATCGCCATCACCATCACACAATCACGACCACCATTTCCATCAGAGTCACCATCGCTGTCACCATGATTCATTACCCTCACCAGCAGCGTCATCACCATAATCGTCACCGTCGCCAAGACCAACACACAACATCGTCATCACCATTATCAATACCATTACCTTCACTATCATCATTGCTGTCGCCTTTAGCGCCTCCGTCACATGACCATTGTCGCCTCCGTTATCGCCGATACCATTACCGTTACTATCACTATAGTCAGTACCATCACCATCGCCATTGTCGTCACCATAATAATAATAATAATAATAATAATAATAATAATAGTAATGGTTTGTTTAGGCTTTCCAAACTGTAGTTTGGCTCTTCATCCTTATAAATATGAACTGGTTTTGTAAAAACAGTTTTTCTAATCATATTAAAGTTATCAGGCAAATACACATTAAACCACAAAAAATCTATCTAACTGATTAAAGATAAAACAAGAACAAGGATAGAAACAGGCATATGCCATAAAAGTATCTACATAACGAAGAAAAATTAATAAAATGCTCTGAAACTAATACATATTTATAAATATAAAAGGAAAAAAAAAGAGGCTAACAATTATTGCAATCTGTCTGTCCATAATCATCACCATCAAATGACCATCGCCAAACAGCGATCGTAACATCATTTCCGTTGTCGCAAGGGCCGTGGAGCAGTTTAAAGCAACTGCTTTAAGCAGTGCAAAATCTCTAGAAATGCATATAAACATAAGGGTGGGTGATAAAAAAATTCAAACAGGAAGGTAGTTTGCAGTGTGTCTAGCACGAAAACCATTAGAAACTGTAAAAGACAAAACCTTAATGCAGATTATCCAGAACAGTGAGTAAACAACTGTGCGTCAAGCTAATGATATTCGTTTCATATCATATTGAAACTCATAAAACTTATGTTAAATTTGTTGGCTTTTACGATTTGTTTTGGAAGAGGAAAGTGCTTTGTAACTATTCTCAGGAAAGATGGTAGAGTTTAAAAACTTTCTTTGTATTTGTTGCAGGAACGTTGGTGTTCGTTGCTACCTTGAAACGTGGTTAAATGTTTCACTCTTTTCCATAACAATATGGGGGCTAACAGACGCATTGTTTCAACATATTGGCGACGGGCAATTAAAAATGCAATAATTTCTAGAATACGCGGACTTCCAAGACCAAATCATAGTTTTCTGCAAGGCAGTTGACCTGCGTTATGTTTAAAGAACATTTATGGAGCAACAGGTCTTAAGCCACGTTCACACTTCTCGTTAAACAGGTTTAAGTTAATCGTAGTTGAAAATTAACTTGACAGTTGCAGCACTCAAACTGGCTTAAAACCTGTATAGTTAAGTTGATTTATCGTTAAGGCGTTGAAATGCTTGTTTCAGAACCCGAAAAATCCTAAAAACACATTACAAAGGCAAGATTTTAAAGTCGAACTAGCTTAATATAATCATGTTTAGTTCTTGGTATGAACGCGGTATTACTTTCCCCGAACCGTCAACCTGAGGAGCAGTCTACCACGGAACCTCGCAACTGACTCAAGTTCCAATAAACATTGGTTAAAACACTTTGTTAATCTTTTTTCAAGCACAAACTCTCTATTAAGTCGTTGCTTATACCCAGCTGATCTGAACCACTGGAATTAGCCAATCAGGGGCGAGGACGTCTGCAAAAACATATACCAAGTCGTTCCATGGCCCATCCGCGAGACACGGCACAAATATAATTTATTTATTTAGTGACTGTCTCTTTAGTGTTTTTAAAAAAGACCTCATCATTTTTTTCCAGAATTTCGTTAAATTTGTTGGTCCAAAGTAAGAGCATTCTCGATGATACACAGTTTTGCAGATGAAGTCACAGGGTCAGATAAGTTGGAAGTTTTATTTCATCATAAACTCAACCTTTTTTGGTCTTTATAGGGCGAAAACTTCAACAGGGACATAAGAGCCTTTTTTGACACAACTACATGTGTTAAACTGTTTTTTTGATGTGTAAAACTCAACCAGTTACATCCAAAGATCGCCTTATCAGGTTCTAACATTTCTTCGTCCATTTTGGACATCATTATCATCATCATCAAAACCATCACTGTCTCGATAACCACTATCAACACCATTACCATCGCATTTAACAGCGCTACTATCATCATCACCAAACCGTCGCTATCGCCGTCATGATCACTATCACTATTACCAACAACACCACCAACACATTCAACATCACCATCACCATCACCATCACCAGCATGAAATACAGTAAACACCAGCATACAAGAACATGATTTGTTGTTGTCTATGTTTATTATTAAAGTTCTAATAATTTTTGCTCGTTTTGGACATTGATTATCATCAGGAGATGAGTCCTTCCACCGAGTTCCTGGCAGGTTCAGACGTGGTGTTCAGGAACAAGGACAGTGACGCGGAGGGGAAGTTTATTTACCAGCACACACTAGAGACCAGTAACGGTGTAACAGTCACTAAGAGTAGCGGAGGCTCCATTGCTGTTTCTGTTGGAACGGAGTACGAAACAAAAGCATTTTTCGCAGGTACTAAGATCCTGACCTCAATTGTTGGTACCGGAAGCTGGGAGACAGGCAAAGAAACATACAATTCCAAAACGGTCACGCATTCCTACACGTTCGAGTTCCCGGTGCCTGGAGGTTGTGACGCAACCATTGCCGTTATGAAGAACGAATTGCCGACGCGTATCGACTGGAGAGCGTCTTTCTACTCCTCTGGGTGGATGGAATATAAAATGGCGGTTTGTACAAAAAACCCTCGTTAGGGGAGGGGTACTCACCCAATTATAGCTCCCGACAACTCGAACCCTCGCTAACTCAAACTCCCGCTAGTTCGAAGTAACTTTCATTTCCCTTCAGATTATTTTCCATATAACTTTACTCTCGATAACTCGAACTCCCGATAACTTGAGCATTTTTCTATTTGCCCTAAAGGTTCGAGTATTGGGAGTAGACTGTAGTACCTTAAAATTCTGACCCAATTACAGACCCAAAAACCCAATATACTTCCCTCCCCCCTCTTTTCTTTTTCTTCTTCTTCTTCTTCCCCTTCTTCTTCTTCTTCTTCTTCTTTTTCTTCTTCTTCTTCTTCTTCTTCTTCAGTTCGTCTTCTTCTTCAGTTCGTCTTCTTCTTCAGTTCTTCTTCTTCTTTTTATCCTTCTTTTTCTCCTTCTTCTTCTTCTTGTTCTTCATTCTTTATTTTCTACGTCCATACTCATAAAGTATAGAGGTTGAAAAGTCATAACAAATTAACACCCTGTTTCAGACAAAACATATCGTTTCCCCCTGATTTAGACCTATTAAGATTGATCAGACAAAAGTATACCACAATTCATACCAAATCGGCCTGAAAACAATGCAAGCACTGGACGTTTTTAAAATAACGAGCGCCCTTCTTTCGCACGAGGAACAAAATTAAACCAAGTGCTGAAGGCGCTAGAGAACCTTGAGGCTATCGATTGCTCGATCGCATCAAGGCTCTCTCGCACCTTCAGCGCTCGGTTTATTTTTATTCCTCGTGCCTTCGGCGCTCGTTATTTTAAAAACACCAAGAAAAAAAATTATGCGAGTCGACTTGTGGCAAGTCTATACTACAACTTGATTGCCAATTTTACTCTCTAAGTTTTACAAACACTCATCCAACGTGAAGATTCGTCGCAATATCTTGTACTCTAAATCCTTCTGAAAATAAGTAACTAGACGCCAGCGCGCGAAAACCGTTATTCACGAAGCCAGTTCGCCTTTGGCATTTCCATATATGGTATCTTTGATTGGCGGCAGCTGAAAACACAATCTTGTTTTGATGAAAAAAAACTCTGATGGTTGCGTAAAATCGGAAACGGTGGTAAGTATTCATACCTTTTCTAAATTAACTCAGATTTGTTTTTTGTTTACTTTTTAGAGTAAAAGAAAGTTCGTGGATTTGACAACGCTTCTGAAAAACAATCAACGGTTCTTTTACTCGTTCGGAACCAATGATTTCGGTGCCCGTCCCACAATTGTTCCTGTAAAGACCTTAGTCTGCAAAGGAAAGGACAAACCTAAGCAAGAAGTGCTGAAGAAATGCACAGATCCCGAAACCAAGAAGGCTATCAATTGCGTGAAACCTGTTGGTCAAGACAAAGAGAAAAAATAGTCTCAGTCAAAGTCGAGTGGTATTTAATTTACATTTTGTTAAATCTTCATTTAGCTGATGATGCGCGTTGAAAAAGCAACAAAATAAAAAAGTTTCAACTTAGCTCGCGTGTACGTGCATTGAGATCAGTATTAGACAGATACCAAAACTGACAGAACAATTTAAGAAAATTTGTTAATTAAATACTTTTTGCAATGCTATCACGAAAGCAAATTATAGTTGAACAACACTTCGGTTTGCAACTCTAGAACGTCTTGTCCAAAGAAGTGCTTTAAATCAAAATGAACTTGTTGTTTCTGACGTGAATTTGCTCGTAATTCCTCTTGGTAAGAAAGAACAGTGCAAGTTTTCTTGTTCAGTCTAGTTCATTACATAGCTAAAGTTTCTAGCTTGTCTCTCAAGTTCATTTTAGCTTGTCCACAATAGCCTTGTGAGCTCTACCAGGTTTTGCAGTAAACCACTTAAGGTAAAATGGATCCTTTAAATCCACATGGGTGCTCAAAATAATTATTTGAAGTCACATATTTCCACAGTTGGGGTAAATATCCAGCTACTAGTAACTGTTACATACCAAACAATGCAAAAAGACCATAAAAAGCCTTTACACGAAAACAATGAAGCAAAACTTCTCAGGTAGATTAAGGCACGCCGGCGTCCAGTGTGAAAAAATTAATTAAATGGGAAAAAAATCTTTAAAATCAGATTTTGCATATTCTTGGCCCAGACTCACGAGATTGTGTCAAAACATTATTTTTGATCACTATGCAAAGTCACGTGATATGACGTCACATCGTTATTTTGGCGGACTTTTATACTACCAATCTTTGGACCAAACGTACAGGTTGAAGCCAACTTTTACAAGTTCTCAAAATAACCTAGATTTAAAATAAAAAGATGGCGTTTGTAAAACTACTTTGGTCTTGTAAAAAGGAGAAGTAATTTTTTTTACAGAAATATTTCATTTTCAGTTAAGTTCTTGAATTTCCCAATTAAAACCAACATTTCTCAATGGTTGTCCGTAATCATTTCAAGGTCCAAGTAGTTTCACAAATATCGTCACTTTTTCTTCAATTCTGGCTATTTTGAAAAATTGTAAAACTGTGGCTTGAACTTGTACCTTTAAGCAGAACAAAAGTCCGCCAAAATAACGGACAGCGTGACGTCACATCACGTGACTTCATATTGTGATAAAAATTAAGGATGGAGGTTTGGGCTAAGAAAACGCAATTTCTGAAATTTTAGAATTTTTTCTATTTAATTCGATTTTTCACACTGGACCCTTGCCTTAATCTACCTGAGTTTCCTATAATCTTCCGCTTATTGAAAAACAGCACATGCTTTACCTGATAAACGAGCTCTCCGAAGCCCTTTTTCTCGTGTTTTCTTTTTCAATCCAGAGCAAAACCTTTATCAAAAAACCTCTCTCCTTCCATAGTATTTTAGTTCGTATTGAAGAGATCCTTAAAATAAGCCAGATTTGCTCATTTGTGACAGGCAACCCGGGAAATCAGCAATGATGCACAGTTCTGTCCCAACGCATCATGGGAAATCCGTAGTATTTTTGCGCAGGGAAATTTCCCCTCCCTACAATTTGTATTTTAATATAAGTCTCTAACAAGGTCTGCATTTTTCACTAGCAGCTGCCTTACAGTTAGTTACAAAACCAAGTCTCTTGATCACAAAGAACGCTGCAATGTACTGTCACCAAGAAACAATAATGATGCACCTCACTTGGTATATCGAACCCTCCCTCAACACTTTTATAACGGCCCCTTAGTTAGACTTCGGCGGCACATTCTCACCCAAAGTATTGGCAAGTACCACCAACTCTCCCCCCAGGGGAGTGTGTGCAGTCGTCTTGACAGAGCTTGAAGTTTTCCTTAATGATTTTTGTAAAGTTGGCCCGAATAGAGTTCATACTAAGGGACCAGATGTTTTAATTAGTTGAAGCACTGACAGCGGGCATTTTAAAATCGCTCACGTGCACATATTAAAAAGGTGATGAAACGAATTAAGAAAAGCAACAAAGAAGTAGTTTTTCAAGTCTGTTTTTTGTTTATTATATCTTGTTGAAAGCACACCAGCAAATTCAGAACAACGTATAATTCAGATAAAACAAAACAGTTTAGGAAAGGAACCAGACAGCTCGTTTTAGTAGTTATAAACTGTATTATACATCTGTAAATTTTAAATACATTTCACTACAAATCCTGGGCTAGTTTTTTCTAAAATTGACAAAGTTTACCGTCCTCTCTCCCCTGGGGATTTCGTCAAAATTCAGTTATGATAGTTTTGTCATTTCAAAAGTTTTATCTTGAGAAATAAAACTGATTTGTTGCTTCAAATATTATAATTTAAAGACATTTTGTAGTTAACCCAAAATTAGCGCCAATCGGGCGCTCCGATCACAACGTTTGTCTTACAGGTTCGTGCTCACTGGTTCGAATTCGATATTAGTGTAAAAATATATTACTATTGATTTTTTGAAAATTACTGATAGAACGAGCGAAAAGTCATTTAAGTTGACTTGGCGCGAAAATAATCCCATTAAAATAATGAAAAATGAAAAGGAAGAGGTGGGAGTGAAATACAAATCAATGTTGATTGATAACCTCGTTATATTTGCAAGATTCTCAGGCCTAGTTTAGACTTCGTGCTTTCACCGCACCGAACTCAATGCTATTTGGCGCTGTGTCTGCATGGCACGGTCAAGGCACGGTTGCGATTTAGGCAGTGCACCCAACTGCCCCAACTGGTTATCTTACCATGAAGTTCGGGTGAATCTTGCTTTTACCGTACTGACGCTCAGGTTTACTGCGCCAAGTTCTGGCACCTTGCTTAATCTCTCTGCCAATTTAAACATCAAGCTTTCAGTCAGTGCCTCTACCGAGCCAAATCAAAATATTTGAGTTTGGTGCGGTGAAAGCACGATGTCTAAATTACTTAATTAGGCCTAAGTGTACAATAATTTCTTATGTAAATAGCTTCTAAAGCTTCAAATCTCGAAGCAAAGACCGTCATTTGAAAATAAATATTAAAGTTTTCAACATTCAACCTCGAATAAGGCTGTAAGTTCAGTCAAACTTCTCGAGTTTATCGCCCTGAAAAAAAGTTATGGAGTTCATTAACATAACATGCTAATTTGTGGGCGTCAATGGCGCTAATGGGAGTGATACTACTATCGATTAGAAGTACGTTTTTTCAGACAAAATGAGATGAAACGCTCGAGATGTTGTTCTGCTTGCTGCAGTTCACCAAGGTCGTGGTACACTAGGCCCAAGATAATATTAGTCGCTGCAACATCAACATGTTCAGGGCCCAGTTGTTTCAGACGTATAGCGAGGGAACACTCGTAGTATTGTTTGGCTTGTTGCAGTTCACCCAGGTCATAGTAAACTTCGCCCAAGTTACCGTAAATTTTTGCAACATCAACATGCTCAGGGCTCTGTTGTTTCAGACGTATAGCGAGGGAACACTCGTAGTGTTTTTTTGCTTGTTGCAGTTCACCCAGGTCGTAGTACACACGACCTAAGTTATTATAGGTCGAAGCAACACCAACGTGCTCAGGACCCAGTTGTTTCAGACGTATAGCGAGGGAACGCTCGAGGTGTTGTTTGGCCTGTTGCAAGTCACCAAGTTGACATAACACTAAGCCCAAGTTATTGTAAGACGTTGCAACGTCAACATGCTCAGGGCCCAGTTGTTTCAGATATATAACGAGGGAACGTTCACAGTGTTGTTTGGCTTGCTGCAGATCGCCAAGTTGACGGCATACTTGACCAAGGTTGTCATAGGTCGTTGCAACATTAGCATGCTCAGGGCCCAGTTGTTTCAGATATATAACGAGGGAACGTTCGTGGTAATGTTTGGCCTGCTGCAGATCGCCAAGCTGACGGTATACTCGACCAAGGTTGTTATAAGCCGTTGCAACATCAACATGCTCAGGGCCCAGTTGTTTCAGAAGGATGGCAAGGGAACGTTCTTGGCGTAGTTTTGCTTGTTGCAGATCGCCCAGGTCATCGTACACTAGGCCCAAGTTATTATGAGACGCTGCAAGATCAACATGCTCAGGGCCCAGTTGTTTCAGACGTATAGCGAGAGAACGCTCGAGGTGTTGTTTGGCCTGTTGCAAATCACCAAGGTCCCGATACACTAGACCCAGGTTATTATAAGTCGTTGCAACATCAACATGTTCAGGTCCCAGTTGTTTCAGACGTATATCCAGAGAACGTTCATGGTGTTGTTTTGCTTGCTGCAGATCGCCCAGGTCATTGTCCACTACGCCCAAGCTATTATAAACCATTGCAACATCAGCATGCTCGGGTCCAAGTTGTTTCAGAAGTATAGCGAGGGAACACTCGTAGTGTTGTTTGGCTTGCTGTAGTTCACCCATGTCTCGGTAAACTACGCCCAAGTTATTATAAACTTTTGCAACATCAACATGCTCGGGCCCAAGTTGTTTCAGATGTATATCGAAAGAAAGTTTAAAGTAATACTTTGCCCGTTGGAGGTCACTCATTTTAAGGTAAACATGACCCAGTCCATCGTAATTAGTTGCAACGTCAACATGCTCAGGGCCCAGTTGCTTCAAGCGTGTCGCTAAAGCACGTTCTTGAAGATCTTTGGTTTGATTAAAGTTTCCTAAGGCAAAGTTGATCTCGCCAAAATCGTACAGAAGCTGAGCATTTTCTACTTTGTCAAGGTTGTCTGAACTCTTGCTAATGACATTGAGAAAATCTAGTGCTGTACGGAAGCAACAATGATCTTTGCAAATAATAGCTAACTTTCTAACCCAACTGAAATCTTTGTGCCCAGTTACAAACGTGCATGCTTTTGAAGATACCTTATTCAATTCCTTAACTAAACAGTTTAGGTGTGGCACTAAAGATTTGCTATCAATACTGAAGTGATTGCACTTCCAGTTTTTCGGTAAACTGATGCTCAGAAATTTTCCAAACGACTTAACAGCTTTGTAAGCATTTTCCTCCCGATCAACATTCACAACAGTAGCACATACAGCTCTTATGACATCATGAACGGCCTGATGAAGACGAATACATCTATAACCTTCCTGATATTCAAACAAAAGTAAAGTACATTGCTGCAGTTTAATTGCAATTTCTTCGCTATCAAGATCCTCGTTGCTGTCACTTATGTAAATTGTTACTATTTCTAATCTTAGTGGTTCTGATGAACAAATACAAAGGAGGTTAAACGCCTGTTTCATTACTTCATCAGCTTCTACTGTTCTCTCAACAGCCAATGTTATTGCAGCAGTCATCGAAAGTGGATAGCTGGGATTGGTTCTTGCGAGATGACCCTCAGTTAGTCGCCTTTTACCTTCTCTTAACTTTTTTAAGTAGCTATTCCACTCAAAAATAGGGGATGCCCTGCTTTCTCGAAGCAGTTTAACGTACGTGGCTGCGCTGGCCAAGGCGAGGGGCTGGTAGTCTAATTCTTTTGCAACAGTTGTTTCCATTTCTTTGTCACTAACACCAGATATGGATGCTAACAAACTTGAGGCATCGGAGGGTTCCATACCTTTACTCTTGGAAAGATGGGTGACAAGAGAACTAGAGGGGGGAATGGAGGAAGTGTCCTGTGTAGTTATTAACAACTGTCCTCCTTTCCATTCCTCACTACCAGGATGGGGCAAGTGCGGTAGACTCAGATCAACCACATTGTCGACAATCAGCAACCACGTTGTGTATAAGCGCAGCTTGTTGATGATAAGGCTTTTCAAATACCGCATCTTATCTTCAATTTTTGTTGTACTGGAGCTAATGATGTTCGTAATAGCACCCTCTGGACAAATAAGTTTTTGGGCAAAAGCAACAAAAGACTCCAAAAGTGTATCTGAGTTCTTAGCATTCAAAGTCATTACAAAAGCAGCAGTGCCATCATCTGTGATCACGTTGTTGTACCATTTTTCACCGACCTGCCTAGCCAGCTGAGATTTTCCACTTCCAGGGCTACCAGAAAGGTACAACGCTGAAAGATAAGCACCGTTTGCTTCTTTCATTTCATGTAGTAGCTGTTTTGAACTAGACACTTCACCATCTCGTTGGATAATGTTGTGTGATGGTGCTGGTGGAAGTACGCAAAATGGTGGAGCTTCTTTCTGCAGTTGATCTTTCAGAACCTGTCTTTCGATGTCAAGCGTTGCGACCTCGTTCTTCAGCTTTATGACTTCTTTTTGTGTGTTTTCCAATTCCTGTGTTGGGAAACTAGTCTGGTTTTTGAGTAGTTGGAGTTTTGTTGTTGAGAGTCCTAGCACTTGAAATGCGGCATCAACTGTTTTGATGGCAACTTGGAATTCAGGATCTGTCAGTTTTCCTTGTGGCATGTGAGCAAAATTTTCATTTCTTAATCTTCTGAGATCATCTACACTTGCTTGGACCGTAGGATTGAGTCCGCCGATGCAGTCTGAGTACAAGATTGCATAGAACAGCATAGTGCAGTCCCATTCTAATCTGTTGCCATTTATCACTGTAGCCAAAAGCCGAGCATTTCTTTTTCTATTGCTCGGAGACTCGCCATTATAGAAATCTTGGCCATTCTGCGCCGTGTCCTCCCACTCTCCGAGTGTTGCAGTATATCGGTGATCCCATTCTTGTTTGAATATCTCCCTCAGACCTTCGGGTATAATGTCAGTGGCAACAGAACAGATCCTAAAGTAATGGAGCTGCTCGGCATTGTATTCTGGTGAAGACATTTACGTTGTTGACAGAGGAAGTCTTGCTGTACCTCCTGAATGCAATAACAGTATTTGGTTACACATGTTTAACTAAACACACAATAAGCTAAACAAGAAAAAAAACTAGCTTACGTTTTAAAAGAACCATAAGATTGAACTGTTTGTTTTCAGGTGAAAATACTTATAACTAAACTCGCGACATTGAGAAGCCAAAACGTGTTTGCTAGTTTTAAAATTAATTAAAGTTTCCGTGTTGGGTCATACCAGAGGCTCAACGACATCGATTAAAAATGAATTCTAGGAATGTTCTTTGCAGTTTACTTGCAAGTTTCCTTTGCCTAAATAAAAAGGTCAGTAACCCATGACCTCTACGATTCCGAGACAAATGATCTAGCAACTGAGCTATGAAGTCACTCGTGACAGACAGGTAAACTGTAAGTTACAATGAATCTGTATTCATGTTAAAAGAAGCGGAGTTCATGAAGCGGCGAAGAATCAATGTGAGAAAATCATATTCGCAGTTTAGTTGCAACTAAATTTCAACAAGTATCGCACAGGTCATCGGTTCGAATTACGTCGAGGTCTGAAAATATTTTAAGAAAGTATTGCAACTGCTTATTACTAAGCTGGGTAGGTTTAAAACCGACTAACCCCGGAAGAGATCACTGTCGCTTTACGAGGCTAGGTTAACCCTTAAACTGGCAAAGCGGGGGGGGGGGTGTTTCGTTGACCCCCCCAAGGTTTTTGAAACAGTTAAGAGTATGCAAATGCCTTTTGGCATGTAATAAGTGTTTTACCCACTAATTATGTACGAGTCAAATCCAAGGGTGCCCATGCCCCCCCCCCCGGGCTGACCACCGGGCATTTGACATTTTTAATTTTTTTTGATCAAATTCCCCACCATGCGGGCCCTTTCGTTGTTCAAATGCCCCGCTCCCTAGAGATTTTTGAGGGGTCAAATGCCCTGCCCCCCGGGTTGAAGTGACAAAATCCAGATTGATTACGAGGATTTCAACACTGCCATTTCAGCTCAGCGCACTTCGAAACATTGCAAATCGTGTTTGAATACAAGAAGAAGTACAAGAGCACGAATCAGTACATTCTAAATTTTGCAACTCAAGAAAGTTTTCAGAAGGTTCGTTACCATCAGGCTTCAGCTATTTGCAAAGTAGCAAATCATTCGTAAAATGTACCGAGCTTTGCTCGCAGAAATCTTAACATTTTTGACATTCTTGCCAGGTTTGTTTGTAGCCGGACTACGCAGCGAGGAAGACCTCAGAAGTGCTCGCTCGAGTCGCGAGTCGCGTGTGGTGTAGCCCCTTGCTACTGGTATTTTAATACATTATAAAGTATTTCATCAGTTCATGGTGTCGAGTATCTCTAATACTTGTTCTTGTTTTCTATACTTCACTGAATTCACGTGGTCACAAAATAAAATTGAAGTTAACAAAGTAGCTGCGATGTTTTTTTTTCCGTTGTCAAATGCCCGGGGTACCGTGACCTAAACAAACGTCAAATTCCCGCCCACCCGGGATTTGATTCGTGTCAAATTCCCGGGGGTTGCCCAGGGGGATGGGCACACTTGGATTTGACTCATACATTATTTTAGTAACAATCATCACTCAATTAGCCGCTACTGCCATGTTTACAAACACAAAAATCGAAGATGGCCGCCAAAAGCCGCCATCTTGGATTTTCGAGTTTCGAAACTTTCCTTAAAATTTAGAAATTTAAATGTTAATAGTTAGAAAACAACATTTCATATACCCAAACTACGACACGTGTTGTTGTTTGCCCCGTCCTCAGTCAAGACGCCGTCTCGGTTTACGCGGCGCAACCGGACTCAGTGTGAGTTTCTTTTACGCATTTGATGACCACTAGGCTCTTTAAAATATAAACGATCGGAGTGAGTCCGATCAGGGACCAGGCTGAAATATTCATGTCAAAAACCCAAATATCTACTAAGACTGCAGCTTGATTCTATCATGCAAATAAGAATTATGTCTGTCTAAAATGTTCCGATAAATAAACTAAAATAAGGGATCTAAAACTTACGTGCAGGATGCGCGGATGGAAGTGGATTACGATTCATAAAAATTTTTAGCTTTTCATTGTTCCGACAGTGAATGAATGTTCGTTGTGACGAGTAATGGTGTATTATAGTGAATGTTGGTTAGTGGGGTAAATCACACTGAATGACGGCAAAAGATAGTTAATTCTGGTAAACGATACTCAGTGATGGCGACTGATGACGATTGTTGGCGAAGGGGGTTAATAATGGCGAGTGATGGGCAATGGTAATAAGTGCTTAGAAATTTTGAAAAGAAAATAACCATGTATAAGAGTGGCTGATGATGGTGAAGGGTGGTGAGTGATAAAAATGGTGCTGATTGTCGTTAAAATGATGAGTAAGAGTTAACAATAGGTTAATAATAGTGAATGATGGTGGTTGGCGATTATTGAGTGTAAGTTACAGCTGATAAAGGTGTATTCCGGTAAGAGATGGTGAGCTATTTCGTGCATGAAGGTGGATGATGGTATATGATAACGACTAATGAAGTATGAGCTATATATAAGTCACGTCTAGATGTGGGGCTGTTTTGTGGTTTTAGTTTTTATGCGCCTGTTTCGGTGTTTCGATTGAAAAACATATTTTTTGAGGCGTTTCGCTGTTTCGTGGTTTAGAAATGCCCTGTTGTAAGATTTAAATTTATAGCTTTAACCAACCACTTATTACTCTTTACTAAACGGCATTTATGAAATTTATAGCCTCAGGTTATATAAGTAAACCTTACATCAGATACAAAAAAGCAATATTTTCAGTCTCTACTTTTACTCTCATGTCTCTCAACCAGGAAGGGGGGGATGTTTGATTGTTTTTAACAATGAGACCAAATTTCCAAAACAAATGTCTTTATCCTGGCGCCAATACTCTGAACAATGTACGTAGTTTAATACCTGAATACAGATAGCATATTGAATAAATTAACAAATGAAAAGTTATCTCACTCCCTGTGTGTTTCTATATCGGGTTGTACGACCTAGCCTGTATGTATGCGTACTTTGCAAGCTTGAAGCATAAAAACTATATTGACACGTTACTATGAATGGTTTTGCACATGTATAGCTCGAAATACTTAGCTGTCTCCGAGTTGAAGATTTTCTGTTTTCTCTCCTTTCACTTCAATATTCCGTTTCCGTTTCACTTCATGTAAGATATGTTGAGCAAATTCACCATTGGCCCCATTGATTCATATTGGACCAAAGTATTATACATACACCAGCCGAAGCCAACGGTTATGCCCGAGCTGGCCTTCTATCAAAATTGTGTTCAGGGTAGCTATACAATACATCCTAGCTGATACATTGGCTACCCTGGGTACCGCTATCTGTATCTCTTTCAAAATTGAGCAAAGTATCTTGAAGTATTGCCTTGAAGCGCGAGGTGTCATACTTCGCTAGCTGTGCTCGATTGTACGCATTTGTGTGCAATAAAAACATCAAAATTAAAAGTTTTTTTAAAACAGTTATCAGACCTTTTTTTGCAGTTATCGGGACACGGACTGAATATCGAGCTGGTAGTAGAGGCCGGCTTGGGTGAGCTACAAGCAATAAAACTCATACTCAAAGCTTCATTAAATTTGAAATAAATTTTCCTTTTCATTGCCACTGTCAGTGTCTTCAGGCTTCTGATCTGCTTCTCAACAACTATCAGAAAGTTCAATGCATGGTTTTTCATCTGGAAAAATTTTAGACGCCTTCCGTTAAAACTTGCAATTGGGTTGAAGCATTTCTTCATACTTCTTTGGCCGATTACTTTAGAGTCAGAAAACCTACCCCAGTAATCTTAGGTCGATCTATCACGCATCGAAGAAGCCAAAGAATATGTGCCGAACACAACCCGTATTTAAAACAAAACTTTACGATAAACTTTTCGAAGTAATATTTGTTCGCTTTTGTACTGCAAAATACACTCAAATACGGCTCACCTGAACTCAACTTCTCAGACCTTCGAAAGACTTGTCAGATGACTATCTAGTCCTGAATATATTGAATGAAAGGGGAAACTTCCCTTACCCCTTGCAGACCTTGTGGCGTGTTTTGTGACAAAGATACATTCCGAAGATCTGAGGTAATGTTTTGTTTTCTTAAAAAGCCTTTTCAGGTCTCTAACTCTATTGTGTGTGTGTGCTGGGGGGGAGGGGAGGTTCCCCGCTCTCGGTTTAACTTCATAACTACGGCTTGTTTGTTTTCCCTTATTTTGTCAACATCAATATCTTGTATTTTCCCCCTTTATATCACAGCGACAGACGCTACTAAATTTATTTTAATGTCTGCAGTTTAATAAAAAAAAATTAAAAACTCTTCAGAGTTTTAAAAGTGTTTTTAAAACACAAAAAGAGATGAAGTACACACAAAAATCTAGTGGTAAGTTTGAATGTTATGGCGTCATACTTATTAGCTACAAGCAAACCTGAGTGCAAGGCTTTTACAAATTTGTAAGACAATATTTCGAGTCTTTATTAAGTCAGAGCGGAAATGGAGTCAACTGAATTAAAACGGCTGACACGACAAACTTGAATAGTATTTAAACAAAATATGTAAGTTATGAGGGTCAAAGGCATAACAAACTCAATACCTGTTGAATATGATAACTAATGTAGAAGTATATAAACAGCTCATTAAATCACTTTCGTGTGGTTCGTTGCGGTTGTTCCCAGTACAAGTGGTGACTGTTGTTGCTTACGTGTTAGGCAAACTTCGCGTACTTTCCTTGGTGTTTTTTTTTGTGGGAAGTATTTCCAAAGGAAAAAAAAATTGCCTCGTTCCCAGGCTCTTAGTCTTTCCTCTCCCGAGAGAAAGACCCCGGTTAGGTCTGGTCATTTTGAGTGCTAGCACGAGCAAAACAAACGTGGAATCTTCTCTCTTTGTATGCAATTACAGACTTTCTTTTGTCAAAACGACTAAGTAGCACGTATTTCGTAAGACGCCCTTTAGAAATATTCATTAACTTTGTTCTTCTTGTTCTTGCTATTATCGTTATTACTATCATTATTGCTTTTATTATTATTATGTGAACATTCCTTGTAGGCTCAATTGTAGAAAAGATGTTTGGCCTGATTTACAGTCCTAGGGAGGTCTCTCTTTTCTTTCGTTTTACAAAGACATTACTTTTTAGTGTCTTTGCTGTCCCAAACAATGCTGTTTTCTGGATAACTTCCAACCTCACGTTCACGTCGATTCGCTTCATGTACTCCTTAAGCTGACCAATAACAACTGGCACTACAATGGCTTTTCGCAAGCGCCAGACCTTTGCTATTTCATCTTTCAATAGATGGTACTTCTCTAGTTCTTTCACCCAGTCATCACCTGGGGTGGCGACATTAATTATGACAACCTCCCTCTCCTTCTTATCAAGAAAGACAATGTCTGGTCTTCTTGCCTCAACTTTGCGATCACCCTGAATTGAATCGTGTTGGGTGGAGCTATCGCGCTCCAAACAAAAAAACTTGGTATTAGGCTGTGTATACAGACATCCA
>JAOBRG010192319.1:0-12289 GCA_027574985.1 Umimayanthus nakama | reverse complement strand
CAAAATATACTCGTTCTTATAAAAAAGCGTGTATTTTATTATTTTAAGCATATTCAGGGTTCAAAATAGCTACCGGCAGTTTTATGAACTTACCGGCGATTTTTATTTTCACAATATAGTTTAAGATTATGAATCGGCAAAAATGTTGTTTTCGCTTTGTCATTTGTGCTTGTAAAACCAAACTTTTTGCTTCTTAACAGAACTTATTTTTTATTAGCGAAATGAGGTCGAGTCTGGTTTACTCAACACGCACCAAAAAAATTCGTTTTTTGTTTTTAAAAAACCCGTACATGCCGTAAACCGGACATTCTAATTGACTGAAACGTAATTGCTTGAAAACAGCCGGCAAAAACTTTAGACTACGGAAAATAGCCTACAAAATTAGATGTATTTCATAAACGTTATTTTGAACCCTGATATTCATTTATTGTATTTGTATATCATTATTTCAATTATCAAAGCTTGGGGATGAATTGTTCGGCTTTTGAGGGGGTGGTGGAAGCTTTTAAATACAAAGTAATTCCAAGGGTCGCCTTATTAAAGCAAGAACAAAATTCATAAATGTTTTGCTTCAATAACTCTACATCATAAAACACTTTTCGACTAGAAAATTTGCACGCTTTTTTATATAAGAACAAACTTTATAAGAACACTCATGCAGGTTTAAACTCACCCAAAAATTAAGAACAAGCTAAGAACAATCACCTGAGGCTGAAGTTTTGATCAGAAAAATTTTTGAAAAATATTTAATCCTTGTGCACAGATTGAAATGTACATGTATACGAAGACCTGATAGAATTAGCTGAGTCATCGGGCGCTGGAGGAGTGATAAGCAAGCTCGTGACGTTCGCGGACACTGTATAGGCAGTTTCAAACATTTTCGCACCAATACAGCAGGATGAAATAATATAGCAAACACGTATTTCTTAGAGTCGTTTTATTGAATGTTCACCGAGTGGAATTACCAGGAATCTAGAACAATTTAAGAACATTTTGAGGCTGAAACCGCCAAAAAATTAAGAACAACCCGGGCTGAGCCGAAAGTTATTGGTTATTATATATAAAAAAGCGTGTATCTTCCTTTGTTACCAGTGACAGAAGCATTATTGTATTGTCCAAACTTCGAACGAGAGCGTTATTTCTAGCAGCTGAGAGATGATCGATGAACTGCAGTCCACAAATCTACAAGTAGAGTGTGATCCATCGGCCGAGCGAACCCAGGGGGGGGACTCCCATTAATATATGACGGGGGGAGGGGTCCGAAAGTTGAGTTCAACCCTAAGCCTATAAAAATACTCAATTTCGGCGATTTCGTTACTCTAAAAAAATACATGCTGGAACATTTGGTACCCTAAAAATATACATGGTGCCAACTGAACTGGGTAGGACTGGGGCTATGTTTTGATCTTATGCAAGGTTCACCCCTGTCATTCAGTCTATTCGTTCTAAATTGATTTTACGGATATACTTCACGGCAACTTTGGACAACAACTAAAACAATCACGCTTTTGACACGGTTTTTCAAAGCGATTTTTTTAATAAATTAAGAACGGTCGTGGCACAAAACGCTCAAATTCATACCCTAAAAAATACACGAGCTTAAAAAATGATACCCTAAAGCCATACAAAACTCCAAAAAACGATACCCTTAAACTTTCGGATTCCCCGTCATATATTAATGGGAGTCCCCCCCTGGGCGAGCGAGATTGGCTGATCGATCAGGCATTAGGCCGCAAATACAAGAAGACCTTGATCCGGTGTGGTTGACGTAGATCAACCGTCGTCATGATCATGGTCTAGTTACAACTCTAACTACACTCCTAGGCTAGCGTGATCGACCAAAATTGAGCACGATCAACCATGATAGAGCCTGGCCGACCATAATCGAGCGTGGTCCATCAAACGGTGCTCAGTTGCTTCCCTGAGTTATGGCACGACAAGAGAAATAAGGAAAGGGAGAGTCCTCTGCTTCATGTCCTAGCTCTCTTTCCCTCTTGTCGTCGCCAGAGACCAGTCTGCTAGCAGGGAACTCAGCTGCAGGGATGGACTTCTGCTATTGCTCCGAACACCCGCAAGACCTCAATGGTCAAGTGGTCCGCCTTCTTCGGTCTTGCTTTGTAACTGTTTGACTACAATAACATTTCCAACAACCTAGTCAACTCGTTTTTGTATCGCCCTTGTAAGTGAGTAAGTAAAGTAGTTCGGCAAATGTTCGGCGATCAACGACTTTGCCTTTACACCTCAATCATAAGGACTCACTGGTTGATAATCTCCCATCAGGTACACCGACAATATCCGACCAATAATCGGGTACACCAACAGTATCCGGTCAGTAATCGGGCCCAATCGAGCAAGTAGTTAGTCTTCCAGAACGGAACATTACGATTAGTAATCGGGTCGAGCTGGACTGCAAATCGTCGGTTGCTACGTGATGTCTCGAGGCATATCAGAATATGCAGTGTTTTTGAAGCCAAACAAACTAAAAACTATTGGTACGGACTATTTGGGTTACCTTCCGTGAAGGACAGCGCAACTGGTTAACTATTGTTCATGCTGTGCTGGATTGTTCGATCGTACCACAGGATCAAATGAATCGAAGAAACTGAGAGGAGCTGGGGACATTTTTGTGGGACATTTGTTAATTTATTTGTTTGTTCATCTGACCTGGAGTTTCAAACATCACTGCAACCACAACAACAACAAAGAAATCTATTTTACCTCAAACTTGACAGTTTACAACAAAATTTGTTAGTTAATGAAGCTTAATGGGTGGATAGGTGCTGGTTGCCTAGAACCACCACAAGGGCTGTACGAGCCTGGCCACCAGAACTCTATCCTGGGTACCAGAGGCAATACGCGTTCAAATCGAATATATCAAAATAAACTGACCCCCCCCCCTCCCCCCCGCCATCCACCTGAGAGGGAAGGGGTTGAAAAATATACCACTTGAGAGAGAAAGGGCTAACTGGAATAATTGCCTCAGAGACAACGTATGGTGTACTTTGTGAAAGTCTTAAAGGTACTGACATTTCTGAAAACGATGAACTAGTACATTTTAAGACTTCGTTTTCAGGACACAAACACGAAAGAGTGATACAAATCGGATATATGAAAAGAAACTGCCCCCCCCCCTCCACCTGAGAGGGTAGAGGTTGAAAAATATCACTTGAGAGGGAAGGTTAACTGGAAAAATTGGCTTAGAGACAAAGTATGGTGTATATTGTGAAAGTCTTAAAGGTACTGACATTTCTGAAAACAACGAACTAGTACATTTTAAGACTTCGTTTTCAGGACACAAACACGAAAGAGTGATAAAAAAAACACGTAGGTGGCGTAAATATGACTTGACTGCCTTGACTCAAGACATTGATCAATTAACTTTATGTACAAATGTTGCTTCGTGTTTTTCTGTTTGCCACTAGAGGTAAAATAAAGTCAAAATCAAACGAGCTCTCAAAATACCTTTCTGCCATCTGTAAAGCTGTTGAACTTCCCACACGGTTATAGAATAAGCCAACCATTAACACTTTATTTTGAAGACACCTGTGTATTTTCTACCGGTCTCTGGAAGCGTGCCACAGACAGGGTTTGATTTGATCATGTCTTTGGATCTCAGACTAACACTGTAGCACTACAAAACCGTTTTACTGCCATTTTGCTACGACAAACTCGAGAAGTTGAATATGTATTATTACACAATACAACTCTAGGACATGAAAATTGGTCAGTTAGTCTTTTACTCACTCCAGATTAACTGTTCCTGATTTTAAATTGTATATCAGACAGTGAAAAAAATTCAACGAAAAAAACCCGTTTTTATTCAATATCACATTACTTGCGTGCGATTGGAGCAAGGACTTCAATGCTAGTTTAATGCTAGATCGATGATCACTTAATCTTAGTTAGAAAAACTCGATAACTTCACAATTGTGCCCCCCCCCCTAAAAAAAGGAACCCTTGACTCGTCGCCTACGGCACGAGTAAAAGCATTTATTTATAGCAAATGACAACTTTGCTTGGTAACCACTCCTCGACAGCGCAGCAAGTTTACAATACATGCAATGGCGGACAACGGGAAGGTGTTGAGAGTTTTGTCGATCATCCAATGTGTTTTTGGTGGTCTGTTGATCATACTCGTACTTGTAGGAATAGCTTTGGGCGAAGGAGTAGCGGCTTCAATTCTAGATGTACTGCTTGCTATTACGGTGAGTGTTTTACCGGTATTCCTTCATTTATTCCTGCATTGTTTAGTTGCAACTTTTCTGAAAATATATATTGTATACAGTAAACACAACTCGATCAAGCACGTCAAATTCTACACGCATTTGCTGATTTTGTTTTTAACTACATACACTGGATAAAAGATCGAGACAGCTAAATTCGTAAATAAACCCCAACTTCAGGAAATCGTAATATTAACTTTAGAATGTCCAAATGTTTTTAATAAATGTTTTGAATTTGGTTGTAGATTTAGTAATTAGTTAATTTAAACTAACTAAATCCCTATAACTATAAGCCAAAATAAGGTCTAAACCCTAAGGTCGTCCTATTTTTAAAGCAAATTTTCAAATTTTCACTGTCTTTTTTGTATTAAATTGAATGAAATGATAAATAATGTTTGGTCATGAGCACAGACTCTCGCTCCCTGAGTATCATGGAAAATGTAAAACAACTGTAAAAATTTACGAGACCATTCAGATATGTGCATGTACATTAGTCAAACTGAAGGTTGGGTTACATGATGCATGTAAGTACAATATTTATTACTTCTGTATCAAATAAGGACAATACAGTTAACATTTTGGTTTATTTTATGCAGATTTGTTATCAATACTGTATCAAGGTTTCAAGATGTATAAAACTATTCCAGTCTCTTGGCATCTTGTCAAATTGAAGTTTCACCACTGTATAATATTGTTACATCCATAGTACTAGTTAAATAAGAAAAAAAATCTGATGCATGTGTTTGGCTACAACAGGCTTACTATAGTTTTAATGTCTGTATACTGGCTTGGAACAAGGCCTCCCCTAAAATGCTTTGTATGCTTAAATGCACAAAAATGATATGGTTTCTTGACAACTCCTGAAGAAAATTACTTATTCTTAATTGTATTTGAATGTCTGATCTTTTGTGTTTTTAAAACTTTGCAGGTATCTGTGGCTGGAGGCTTGGGTGTTGCTGCAAGTTCCCCTCCACGCCTTAATGCACCCGGCCGTGGTCTGGTGAGGGAACCAGTTGTCTGAATGTACATTTAGATTAATGTATGCCTTAGCCTGGATGAAATAAAGTTATTAATATATTTTGCTATAAGTTTAACTTCACTAGTGTGTACTGTAGATGAATATTAAGTAAAAGTCTGCTTCTTGTCAGTTTGTTTTCAGCTGTATTAGTAACCTTTGCATTTATGTTGAAATGGAGCCTGGTTTCTACATTATTTTATTAAAAATAATAAAATAAATGCAAATAAAAGGTTCCTTAAAAATGTTTTAAGACTTATGCAGGCATGGACAGTCTCATACAGAGGACCAGGTGCATACAAGTATCAAGTCAGAATTGATGTTGTAAAATATAATTATATTGATCTGATTCAGTCAGAATCAATGTAAGTTGTAAATATTGATCTGATTTTTTTGGAAATCATTCTTACTGTACATTTGATAGTTTTTGTAGTAAGTTTTGGGGAGCTCCAAAAGTCAAAGAGTATTACAATATAAACTGCGTGTTAACTGTACATACATGTATACAACTAACTGTATTGTCTCAATTTTAGTTGATCTGTGTATATTAATTATTACTTTTAATTGTTAGTAAAATGAATGTTATTGCTAATTCTAATGGTTGATCGAGAAACTCTGTTTCCTTTCAGGCCACTGCTTGCATGGTGCTGAACATCATTGCAGCCAGTTTGAGTATTATCGGCTTCTGCTTGACCTTGCTGGTCATAATTGTCCTTATTGCCCATACTGGCAATGCTGTCCTTGCTATAATACTTATCGTTTTTCTTCTGTTTGTTGTTGCTGAAATTGTTGTTTCCATCTGGGCAACAGTTTGTTGCGCTCGCACAGGAGCGTGTGGTTGCTGCCCCCAGTACCGGCCACAGATGGTGAGTTTCTGAATGTTACCAGCAATGTACACTGTATAAACTATGTGTATTTAAAGGTAATTGTAGGGTATTCTCAACTCTCAAATTATACTGTAAGATGACACAAATTGATACCTAGTTTATAGATAGGGACAAAATTCAGTCTCGTCAGATTCCGCCTAGTCTGATTCAGATGAACTTGAATCAAATTCGACCACCTAATACTGATGATTTTTGCGAAAGTGACTTGCATGTTTTAGCACTACCGGGTACTTCATCAGTACTTCATGATTGGATAACTATTCCGATATAAAAATTATTTATTAAATAATTTATAAATCTGATTTTAAATACTATGAAATCTAACTTTGATTTATTACTACATGTATATAGCATTTTCAAGTTTTAAAACAAGTATCACTTGAAGTTTTAAAAGCAGTCACTTCATTAATGATTGTTGTATAAATAAATAACTTGGCACACCTTGTGATTCTATTGATCAACAAAAATACGCAACATTGGCAGTGGCAAAGATATCTACAATTCCTGATTTTCATTGTAGTGCAACAAAATGCCCTGCTTGGGTCTGGTAAAATAACACTAACAGTCATTTAAGTACACTGTCTTGATCTTTATCAGCAGGTTAGTGCTCACAGACCTGTGTTTTGACAGACAAGCAGTACATATGTACTGTATCCGTGCTGTACTGTAAAAATGAAAAGGGATTAATCAAACTACTAGACAAAGTTGACTACTTCATTTCGAAAGTTATTAGAGTTTGCCATTTCAATTATGCGATTTTGTAGGTTGTTCAAGTCTCTTATTGTTCGTGGCCAAAAGCTAAGTTTACAGGTGTCAGAGCGGGATTGCAGGGGGACAAATTTGTTGGAGTGGGAGAACCTGGTTTTCAGACTGACACAATGGGCAACCTTGTGAATTGTGCATATTGAATAAATAAATAAGTCAGATCATCATATGAATGAAAGGGTAATAAAAAGATGAAGTTTGTGTTTTTTGCACATTTCATAATAAAGAAATTTAAGATGACATTGAGTGACAAAATTTTCAGGCTTTGAGAGAAACTATGCTTTATTACCAGTATTAAGTATCTTCTATTTCTGTACAACAGGGTGGCCAGGTGGTGTATGTGTCCAACCAGGGGGGTGCAATACCAGCTGGAGCTGGTTATGTTGTGGTCCAAGGCACCCCAGGCACTGCTGGCCCAGTCCCCGTCCAGCCCTATCCAGTGGCCAATTACCCAGGCATGGCTACTCAGCCCATGCAGATGCAGGTGCTACAAAATTTTGAGCACTTAAGTTTATCAAGGCCAGCAGAGGGGATGGTGGATGGGAGAGAGGAGGAGGGGGGAGGGGGGGGGGCTCATGGTGCCCATACTTTCAGAAGAAAACACAGCTTGAAAGCCCTTCTGCTATGTGCAAAATAAATTTTATGAAAAGTTTGTTCAGGATCCAAGAAATGGCTTTCTACGCAGCACAATTCTTCAAAACTTCCCAATCAACAAAGTATGTCCCAGTACCCAGTGGTCCCACTCACATATTTCACTGATGGGGAAGTCCAAGGGATTTGGCCAAAAGGTTTTTTTTTTGGGTCTATGGGGATTTTTTTGACGGTATTGTAGTTTTCAAAAGTGAAATTAATTTCCTACTCTTTTGGGATTTTTGGGGGATGCTAAATAAAATAGGGATTTTTTTCACGTAGACAAATTCTGAAGATGAAATTTTTGGGGTTTAAAATGTGAACCTCTGTTGTCTCACCCCACCCCTCCCTCTCCCCCTCTCATCATTAAAATATCGGAGTTTGGTCCCAGGGCCCCTGTGTAACACCTAAATTGTCCATGCCTTTGGCACTTACAAAATAATATACATCATTTAATGTCTTTCATGTATTACCCCCCCCCCCCACAAAAAAAACAAAATAGAAAAACCTGCATTTTTTTTGTTGGTCCAGTTTATATCTAGACTAGAGGTTTAAAAGGAATTCAGTAAAAGTGTATGACGTCCTGATGGTGTAAGGAAAGGGAGAGGGGGAGGACCTTTGGGACTCCCAAGTGGTTGTTATTATCATACAGGCAATACCAGGGGGTGTGGGGAGGGGCAGTGGTGGTGCTACATATTAAGTAAGCCAGTTCGGCATTTCAGAAATACATGCACGCATCGGGATCAAATGTAAAATTCATGAAATTTAAATAAAGGAACGCAATGAAGCGAGATGACAAGTTATTAACATTCCTTTGTTAAGGTTCATGAATTTTTTATTTTATCCCAATGCGCACATGTATTTCTGAAATGCCAAAGTGGCTTACTGACATGGTTTGTTAACTAGTACTTTTAAAAGCACTCTACAATCAAAGTTGCATTCATACCATGCCTTGAGACTGTCAATTGCTTTGACTTCTTATGTTTTTATTTGGCTTATACGAGTAGGCAATAGCAAGAAATATTGCTCCTGGTAAATATTGAAAAATGACAGAATCGAGTTAAAGGTGTACTCAAATGCACTGTCAGTAATGTTAATTGTTCAAGACTGTATTATTTTTTGTTTTACCCCAGCCCCAAGCTGGCATATACCCTCCGGCCTATTCAGCTGAAGCCCCCAAAGCAACAGAAACTAAAGTACCGTTGTAACTAGATACTGGGTAAGTTGCAGTTGCTAAGTAAAAATATTATTACTAAAGATATTAAAATAAATAGTAATTAATAATAATAATATAAGTATTTTAATAAATACAATAATAATAATAATAATAATAACAATAATAATGATGATAACACCCAGGAAGAACCCCACAGTGGTTGATACTGATGTGTACCTGTAGTGTGACAGCTAAAATGTGTGCAGTATTGTTACTCAGTTGATAGCAATGTTACAGCACTGACAGTGCTGAGATAGTGATGTGCACATTAATTACTGTGGCACCGACAGTGCTGTGACAGTGGTGACACTTGGTGTCACTTGCCACCACTCTCACAGTGATGTGCACATTGTTGTCACTTCGATGGGAGCATAATTATTGCTGTCACAGCTCAGTGAGTGTCAGTTGTCACTGCTGTCTAGTATTCATACTAATGTTACAGCATTGCATGAACAGTCATCATTGTTGCAGTCTTGCAAGTTTGCATCACTGACACACCAGCATTGAGCACTGCTATTGCTGTCAGTGTTAATCTAAACCCTTGCTGTCACAGCACAGTTATACAGCTATTTCAAAAAAGGTTGTCATAGTCAATAGTCCAATACTGGAACCGAAAGGAACTGTGGGGTTCAAGCAGCACAAATAATCACTACTGTTAACATTGACTTTGCAAAATATGGAATGCAGATTCATCATATAATGCCACGGCAATGCAGTAACAACCTTTGCTGACGCAATATCATTCATTATGAGTGTACCCACAGTTCCTTTCGGTTCCAGTATTGACTATTGACTATGACAACCTTTTTTGAAATAGCTGTATACATGTACACTACTGTCACATAACTGTCATTACCACCAATGTTACACTAGTGGCAATTGTCACCAGTGTGACATTAGTGTGATATAGCAGTGCACGGCAGTAGAACTGTTAACCCTATTCAGTTTTTTTTGGGGGGGGGGGGAGTTCAGAGTGCCTGCCATGATTTCAACTCTTGAGAACTTCCTTGATATTTAAGTAATTTATATAATACCATCCAAATTTGGTGACTTTTTCAATATTTATTTGAGAACAAGATAGTGCAAAAAGTTTGTGTCAAGGGTTTTGTTTGTTGCCATGGCAACCCCATTTTTGATGCCATGTTTTTCAAGTTTTGACTTTTTAATGTTTTGCTCCATAAGCTAACGAACTTTTAAAACCAATAATTGCAAATTCTTAATCTCAAAGTCAATTAATCGATATTTTCTGTAACTTAATTGATTACCACATGACCTGTGACGCTGTAGATATTGCACAATACCATTTTTGAAATCCAAGATGGCTCTTTTTTAGTTTCAAGCTTTTTCCGGTTGATTTGCGTTTAAAAACGCTTCAAACATAGAAAAAGCAGTTTTAGTTACAATAATAACAGAATTTAAGACAAAATGTTTAAGTAAAATATCAATGTTCTAGTTTATGAGCTAATACATGTGTGAGAGTAGGCCATTCTGGCAGCTGAGGATTTTTTGTGCGACCGTGTGCAGTCGTCTGTGCGAGTGTGTTCGACCGTGTGCGACCGTGTTTGACCGTGTTCGACCGTGTGCGACCAGGCTCAGCTGCCAGAATAGCCTACCGTGACATGTGTGGTCAGTGAACATTGAAATTACGCTAGTAATACAAGCATTGCATTACTAAATTTCTTTTAAAATGTTTTTGGTAGTAACACAGAGTTCTTTTCATTTTGTATCATTTATGTGCAGTTTTTTAACCACAGCCTTTAGCTAGATTTTGTAAAAATCCAAATATTTGACAGTAGTGTTGTAATTGTGATGTCATTTGAAGTCATATCATTGATTACAAGATGAAAATTAAAAAAACATGATTTGATCTGTCAATTGTGAAAATATCTCTTCAATAGCTTTGTAAATAAATAAAATGAATAAATAAATAAATAAATAGCTTTAATTACAAACAAGTTACTGGTGGGTAGGGTTATAACCTGCTACCGCTGTGGGGACCCTCCGACTGGGCATCCTGTGTTGTCTGTGGCTCATTTTGTAGCTGCTCTGTCACTTGTTCCATTATACTTAATGGCGCTGTCACTTTTGAGCAATAACTGAAATTGCTTGTTGGTTTTGTTGTGCTGCACGCAGTTTGTGGCTGTCGCAAATTGTCACGATTTTCCTGACAATTTTTTGTCACTTGTCAGTGCTTTGAAAATGGTCTGTCACCCAAAATCCTTTGAGGGCCCACTGTTCCATCGCTGTGGGATTCCTCTTGTAATAAGTGGTAATTATTAGCAGATCTTATTTCAGTGCTTCCTCATTGCTGCGAACGAAATGATCAGCAAAACTAATCTCGGTGGGCCTCCTGTGTCTTGAATGACCGAAGGGGTCTAGGCACGTTTCCGGTGCACGTTTATATCGTGAAGCTTTGGAAAATTTTGGGTGTGAAAGATGGATTTTTTCGCTGGACCCACAAGACAGCGCATGCGCACTGTGAGCATGCACGTCGAGTTTCAATTCCGGCCCGGAACGAAATTATGTTTCGAGATTTTGAGTGCACTGTGGAAGAAATGCCGAAGAATCTCCTGCAATATTGGATGGTTGAGCTCCATCCACAGTTTTGTAAGTAACCAAATTGAAGTTGAAAGTTTTATGTATTCTTCCTTTTGTTTGGAATATTTTACGGAGGTGAACTTATAGGCAAAAAATTTCTTTCTGATCGCGAGGCTCTCCTTCGCTGACAGGTTGTCGACGGCCATGGCTGAGCCCGGTTCTATCGGTAGACCGCTCTCAAACCAAACTGCAGACAACTATTTTGAGGTTAGAGAGAAAACGGATATGGCTATATATCCAAAAGAGTACACGATGCTTGGAAGCTTTTTAAATCGTGTAGTACTTTGATGTCTTTCAGTAGCGACATAACTTCTTGCTGCCTTCTGTGTTGAAAGGCGATAATCCGATAGTACCACTAAATTTCATAGGCTTGATGAGTATAAGTATATCACTTTTTGTGGCAGATTTTGACAATAAATGAGCCGGCCCAGCCCCAGTACATGATACCGACTATAGTTCATCAACATAGGACAACCTCGTTTCTTTTAAAATAAACAACCACAAACAATATTTTTACAATCTCAGACGGATCGAAATAAAAGAAAATTATACTCAAATGTTGCCGTCACACGCGTCCATCTTTCGCTCCACAATAACCTTAACATTGGCAGCCTGATTTCTACGATACTGAATACTGGCTAGATTGGAGTAGCCTACAGTACTGTAGACAAATTTCTATGACATAGAAGCATGTACAACCCGATGTAAAACAAACCAACTAGCAGATTGTGCGACCAAGCGAGCTTGACCCGTCTACTTTGCTGTTAAACACTCGCTCATCGACAAGACAATAACAGCAGCAACCTCGTTCCCAGGCTCTTTCCAAATACCATTTTACTCGGTAACTTGAGCATTATACAAGGTGACTTGAGTATTACACAAGTGACTTGAGCACTATACGCTGTACTCTGAACATTATACGCTGTGCTTCTAACATTATATGCGGTGCTTTTGT
>JAOBRG010192208.1:0-17696 GCA_027574985.1 Umimayanthus nakama | reverse complement strand
AGCCGTCAATACCACATTATATTGCGGCGTTGGTAGAAAATATATTCTTCGTATTGGCTTCGTCGCTTCGCGACTCCACCAATACGGAATATATTTTCTCCCAACTAGCCGCAATATAATGTGGTATTGACTGCTCAGTATCGCAATTAGTTTATAAAACACTTCTTGTTATAAAGAAAAGAAAAATTATTCACAAGATGCAAAAGCTTCTTTACAAGTTTAATCCAAAAAATATAGATCGGTCAATTGGCTCAGGTTCAGGAAAATTTCCAGTTCAACGCAGGACCTTAACATCCAAACAGTGTAAGCTCAAATGGATTGCAGGGCTCGTATTTATGGAAAAACGAAGTAACACATAAGACCAGCTGAAATTCACTGTACAAGATTGTTGTTAGGTCAGAGCTAACTCAAATAACGGTAAACTGCAAAAACGTTTAATATTGTTGAGTTATTTAATGAATGTGTTGGTAAGTGGCTGCAAAACATGTAATGGCTGCATGCAATCCTACTGTAACTAACTAACTAACCAACTAATTAGATGAATAAATGAGTAAGTAAATAAACAACATAAAACAGTAAAAGAAAGTGGCTGAAAAACTTGTGATACGTTGCTAATTTGAAATGTTCGTTATTTTCCTTGAATCTACATTCACCATAACCGAAATTGTCTGCAAAAGCCGTTATCTTCAGTGACAAGATTTATTTTAATGCTTGCGCAAAAATGAAGTTGTAGCTTGTTTTAGTTAAGTTAAGTCTAGCTCTTACCGATTTTAGCCCATGCCCCTCACAAAGGTTCCTTTTTAAGTAAAATATTTGGGGCTACAATATTTGCAAATGATTCACGACGGTGCAATGAATAGTTGCGATAACAACTTTTTTGTGGTTTTAGCCTAGAACGTAACTAATTACTTATGACAAAGTATTTGTGGTATTTCTGCAAGGGAACGGTGCTAGAGTGAAATGATGGATTAAAAAGAAATCTCAAACACTGTTCTTTTTACATTTGCGGATCCAGGGCGCTAAAAATCAAAGTTTTAATCAAAGAACTTGTTAAATTGATATGTGTTTAGAGAAACAATTAGACTAAAGCTTGTGAAGCTTAAACTGGGTGCAAAAGTGTTTTGTTGTATTTTCTATTACAATACCTCAGTATATAACAATGAAACACACTTAACATAGCACAGATAACATAGCGTAGCATAGCACAACATAACATAGTATAGCATAGCACAACATAACATAGTATAGCATAGCACAACATAGCATAGCACAACATAACATAACATAGCACAGCACAGCATAATATAGCAAAGCAAAGCACAACATAACATAACAAATCATAGCATAGCACAACATAACAAATCATAGCATAGCACAAAATCTTTTTTTAACTGCAGGTGCATTTTTTCTTGATTTAATTGCAAAAACATCCTATCAGTAGCTGCGAATGCCATGTTTTTATCCATCGGTACTAGTGAAACTGTTTTTTCCAAGTCCAGGTCAATACGTTTCCAGTTTCCCTTCAGTTGAACTTTAGAGTTACCTGTCTAGTTACATTATCACTGCACATTAGTTACACTTTTTTGTGAAACAGTTTTTAACCCTGGAACGGTTAATTTAACGACAACAATCCTCTTTAGTTGTTTCGATGTATCATACATATATGAGCTACAAATTTACTAACGCTAGAAACATAAAAAAATTCAATTGCATAAGATACTTGGCTGGCAAACCGTATTTGTAAACTAGTCTGTCCGAGAAAACAAATCGTTCGGTGTTGATAACAAGCCGCTCCAAGTGTGGTGTTCTGTTTCTTTCCTCTCTTCCAGCGAAGGTCTCATTGGGTGACAGATGTTGACTGTTGAGTTTCTGATATACTCGTTTGTCGCTTATTTCTACTAAATCATGAACGGACATTAACGCAGAACAATACTTCCTATAATGAAAACTTTTGAGAAAACTCTGTAACGTTGACAGGTCTAACTTGCTGCGGGCAGCATAAACTGAAATACCGTACTTGACTTGGCAAGACTAAAGCTTTGAATAAGCAGCCAGTGTCTTCCAGTGCACAGCCTTCTTAATGAAGACCTCTTGAGGACAAATAAACATCTGTTATCTTCTTTTATTGAAGGCATTTTCCCTAACAAATCAGCCCAAAGAAGGGAGAGGGGTTGGGGTGGAGGGCAATCGGACCTCCTTAGTTTGCCAATCGGTTGCACATAAAAGATCGAGCTTTGCCGTATAGGCGGCTTTGGGTAAGCTAAATTTTTTTCATAGTTACAATCAAGTTTTAGTTCAGCAGTGTTGCTACGGTTTCGGTCGTTTCCCAACTTGTCTGCTGTCTTGTCCGCCTTCTTGCATTGGTCAAAATAATTATTTTTAGCAAAATTACAGGGTCCTTTGAAACAGTGCATTATAAAAATTTACTCTCTCATGTAATCGCTCCCGACTTTCGTCCCGGTCTCATGTTATTCGTTGTAACGATCTAACTTTGTATACATTCAAGTGCAGTCGACTGTATTCTCTAGGCCAAACTAGTCATTTTCGTAATGGAGATAGCAACATTAAACGATAAACTCAAAGACACAAGAACCTTTTTGGTTGGAATCCGTTTTTAAATGAGAAAGTTTTTCACTATCATTGTTTCAGGTGAAACTACTATCGTCAGTTGTCATTTGGTTGAACACAGGTAAATCTGTAGCCTCATTAATATATTATTACTGCATGTATTTTGTCGGTCTCGAACACAGAACGATAGTCACTGTATAATCCATCTTCGTGCACTGTTATCCGAATTAATTTTACCGGTACTGCTCTATTATATCACCACATACAAAAAACAAAACATTAAAAAACAATTAGGCTGAAATTATCATCATAAAACGTTGGAATGATTCTTCTTTTGCCCCTATTCAATAAAATAGTGTTTTCAAACAACGAATGGTGGGAGTTTTCCGGAACCTCCAGACTTTTTATGAATGTTTTGTTGTACTTCCTGTTCCTGTTTCTGAATAGCGATAAAACAAATGATCATTCGGGGTTTAATTGATTTTAGCTTTGCGAAGAGTAAAGCTTTAGAAATGCGTTCATTGTTACGAAGAGTCAAAAGATTTCGTCCTTTGTTTGCGGCTGGAGGCACGTGCTACGAGTCACAAGTTTCACCTGTCGGTTCACATTATTCACGCAGGGCACTTTTCTTAGCTATCTCTGATTTTTCGATCTAAAAGATAACGAGATATCATAACAAAGTAAAATATCTTTAATGTCAGGAAGTAATTTGCTCTGAAGGTGAAAAAAAATTCTAAAGAAACTCTTGTCTATCCAAAACAGGTGATTTGATTTTATACATCTAAGGAGGATCTCGGCTCTGCCTCGGTAATCGATGCAGTGTTCAACCGCAAATCGATTTGTCTTGTTCAGTTTGCTCGTATACATTTATAATAACTGATTTCGTGTGTAACGTGCTTTTAATCTGGTACGAAGAGTTTGATGCACGGCAACGCTGAAAAGTTTGTGCGGCAAAGTATTAGCTAGGAAATATAACTACGCGCAAGTTTTCCAAGTTTTTCATGCTTTTATTTGCGAAGTCTAACTCTTACAGACCAATCAGAACTTTCGCTCGTATTTGCTACAAAGTTGAACAATGTACTATTAATGTATTATGTTATTTAATACCCTAAAAATCAGTCAATTTTCCATTCTTGTTAAGTCGAACAAAATCTATTCACCAGCAAAACGTTTTGTTTTACTGAGCTCTTGTCTCTATAAGCTCAGCTGAACAAAGCTTTTTATTGGAAAGGTTGAATTTCAGTGGTGTTATAAGAAAATATTATGGAACTTTCCATCCAATTAATGTTGACTACAACTAACATCACAATGCATTAAGAACGCATTAATCTGACCTGCATTTACTGTATTGAAAAATCAGAAAAGTATTAGTTTCAATCACAAAAAGCAAATCATAATTTACTGCTTTTTGAAAATGATTTTTACTCTCCACCAAGAACTGTTTGTTAAAGAAGACAGAAAAGGGCTCCTGTTCATAAATTTCATTATTTCAACTTCTAGACCGTGCTGCCGTGCAAAAGTTTCTGAAATTGTAATTCGTATGAGATGTTTTTAATTGTTCTCAAAACTGAACTTAAGTTAGATTTCAACTTAAAATGTGAGAAACAGTCATTGACGTTGGAAATACTCAACAACATCGAAAAGGACGAGCCCTTCAGTACAAAGACGACTACATTATACTTCTATGCAATCACATTCGTGCACGCGTACTTCAATCATGTACTCTTCTTTCGTTACGCCTGAAGTTGCTTTAAAGGGGTCTATCTAAACAGCGCGTAATGCAGTCTTAATAAACATAATGACATCGACTTATGTTCTGATATGAGCTCTGGTGAGTAAAGTTTAAGTTTTTAACTACTGTATGAGCATATCGCTTGACAGTAATGTAAATTCAATTCAGCTTCTTATGATTGATCTTTAAGATAAAGCAAAATAACTTAGTTAGTTATCGTTATATTTTTTTGTTACCCTCAACACAAAGCACTGAAAACGAATTCAGTTAATAACTTCCTGATATTGAATAGATAACGATCGCGGTTACAGATTGCTTTTTTTAGTTTTGTTAATGGGAACTTGCAAACGACAGCTTGTAAAACATTTTAATGAGCTCGCGTGATGTTGAAAGAAAGTTTTGAAGACAGTCATTGTGTCGAATCTTAAAAATGGCACAGTCTTTTTATCAAATAGATCTCTTTGTAAGCGCAAGCTGCTCTTCCCAACAGCTCAAAATAAGCATGTAATTGTAAACAGAAATGGTTTCAGTTGCTTCCTTTAATCATTGCTGCAGGCCTTTGTTCAAGGTTGATTTGATAAAGAAATACCATATCCCAAAACTTCCAAAACATAAATTACTACGTTTGCTTATACACTTGGTTTACTACTCAATCGCTCGTTCAGTTGGTGCTAAAAGTGTTACTTTCAATGAACTTCGGTGATCGATAAATAAATGCCAGCTCCTCACATAGTTTGAAAGGTTGTAAGTGACACCTTTACTATCAGATTGTTGGTAATAAAACAAAAAAAACTCAGTTTAAACTCTTGTTCTTTATAACAAAAACCAGACAAGTTTGGACCCTATTTCAGCACCTTTCATCTCAACTTTGCTCTCAAATTTCAATTTCTTTCTCATCTATGACAAAAAAACTCATAAACGGAAACCTTTGAATTTCGTTTACTCTTGGGTAACAAGTATTACATCATAATGGCCGGTACAAAACTAATTTGTTGCTTAGGTTTCGCGTGAACTTACAAAACAAGACATTCAGCATGCATGCATCAATCCAAGCAGAGAAAGATGTTAAAAAGGGGAACAATTAGCTAAGTAGCCGATAGCAATATTTGCAAAACCGCATCGAAAAAGTTATTGATAACATGATGAAGTTATTGTGCGAATGATTTTATTCTAATTCTTAGACCAGCTGGCGAAAGACGCACAAAACGAGCATTCATTTGCATTATAGTGTTGGACAATAAATATATTTTGAAGGAGGCCCCATGCCCAGCAAATGGAATGGGGTCCTAACTCAATAACACAAAGTGTTATATTATACACACTTACTAGAACCTTCAAATACTAAAGTAAATACTTACTAAAAAATTTAAAGTATGATGGTTGAAAATAGTTGTTAAGGGAAAGCATGTAAGGTGTAAGCATTCGTTCTAACCTTCGAAAATGTCGAAAGCCCGTGAAATGGGCGTTCACGTTACTTGCTTTGGAGAGTAGAAGTGATTTGTGCAACTCGCTCTAACTTTAGAAAAACATAGCACGATCTTACAAGTGAGTCGCAAGAATTTCTTGCGCAAAACTGTGTTTTACTTTTAGAGCACTTAACTTGCTGGCAACCGGCGGCAGAACCCGCTTTGAATTTAAACCAACACATCTTGGTGATACGGATTTGACATAATGGAAACAAGAACAATTTTAAAGAACAATTGAGCTTTAAATTGTGACTGTGCAAAAGCTTGGCCAAAATTCACTGCTTCTAATGATAAACCACGCAGCTTTCGGCACATAAGGTTATAATAAGTAAACTAATTAAAGTAGACTATCAAGAGAATATATTAGTAAACTTGTACACTGTTTTCATTGTTTACAAATACATGCGACCTCATATTTCTCTGTTTACACAATACACGCATTTTTGTTTTACACATTCAACCTTTATATTGTTTGTACTGAAAATTAGTAACTGCTCTAATTGAAAGTCTCGGTATTTTATCAACAAGAGAGAGAGAGAGAGAGAGAGCTTGAATACGAACCTGATCTTTACTTAGCCACGGTATCTTATCAATTAAAAAATGCTTTTCGTAAAAGCTATGAGAATCATTGCATAACCTATTAACAATATAAATTCAAATTGTGAAGTTACACGAGATATACGTAGTTAAAATGCAATGTAATAAAAATAAACATCCTCAACTTAACTAAACTACTTGGGTAATAATTATCGTACTAGTAAAATCAAAATTGAGTTGGAGATCGGAGATAGAAAGAGATCGTTTTTAGTTTATCGATCTAATTCTTATGTGATTAGGGAGATCATTCCACCATTTTTTACTACCCTGAAATTAAAAGGCTGCCCTCAAATTTTCAATTTGGGGTTTGAGTCGAATAGCTTTTGTTTCCTGACCTCTCAACGATACTAATTTGTTTCAGATAGTTTTGTGAAATGATCGATAAGGTGACTGTCCCCCCCCTGAATTTAGTTTCTTATACGTTGTGATCAATTCGCCTTGTTTCGTCTACAGCCAAGGTAATCCCATTTCAATTCATGTAACGGTTCCCGTTTTTCTTTTTTAAAATTTATTTTTCAGCTGCGCTAGGTTTCTATTTTTCACAATAAAACCTCGCCGACTAGGACCAAGTTAACTACAGCGGCCATCTTGAATATACGAAGTGTGCATCGACAAAGAATAAAAACTGCATCTTTTTTCAATGGAATGTTCTACATGGTTAAGAATCCTTCCAAAGGACAAAACTTAGACAAGGTAAGAACTGTATTATCTTGTTTATAACTTGTTTTATGAAAGACAAAAAATAGCCTTGTTTATAATTGCTGCATTTGATCGATTATGCTGGATAGGATCCATTTTGAAGTAAATTTAAATTGCTTTGAATTTCGATGGTTAAAAAGTTTGAAGACTCTCAATCGGAATAGAGAAAGGTATTAAGGTTGTCCGAATTTTTGATAAATGAAACATGTCGCATTGTCATCAATTCGCGAGAAACGAGCTCTTTTAAAAACATTTTGTCGGAAAGGATCAATGACTGTACAAGGTTTATAGGTATGAAGCACTGAGGTATAGGTACAAATTATGGGCTACAGGGGCATGAGGTTCTGAGGTTTGAAGTACGACACTTTTAGGTATAATGTACTGAGATGAGGTATATATACGTACGAAATATAAAAATTTGGATATGAGGAACTGAGGTATGAAGTACGAGGCTTTTAGGTATGACGTACTGAGAAGAGGAATAGGTACAAGATATGAGCTATTAGTGCATGAGGTACTAAAGTATGAAGTACAAGGCTTTCAGGTATGAGGTGCTGAGGTAAGGTACACGTACAAGATATGAGCTACTAGTGCGTGAGGTACTAAGGTATGAAGTACAAGGCTTTTAGGTATGAGGTACTGAGATGAGGTACAGGTACAAGATATGAGCTACTAGTGCATGAGGTACTAAGGTATGAAGTACGAGGCTTTTAGGTATGAGGTATTGAGATGAGGTATAGGCACAAGATATGAGCTACTAGTGCGTGAGGTACTAAAGCGTGAAGTATGAGGCTTTTAGGTATGAGGTATTGAGATAAGGTAAAGGCACAAGATATGAGCTACTAGTGTATGAGGTTATGAGGTATGAAGTACAAGGCTTTTAGGTATGAGGTACTGAGATGAGGTATAGGTACAAGGTATGAGCTACTAGTGTATAAGGAAATGAGGTATGAAGTACGAGGCTTTTGGGTGTGAGGTACTGAGATGAGGAATAGGTAGAAGATATGAGGTACTAGCGTATAAGGTACTAAGGTATGAAGTACGGGGCTTTTAGGTATGAGGTCAAGCCTACGGAGGACAAAGATTTTCATCTTGGATTAGACTTAGATACAGCGGTAGAAGAAAATCACAGCCAACTCATCTGCTTGGCTAGTTGTGACTTTCTATCGTCGCAAGCAGGGCCATATATTTTAAAATTTATTTTGAGCGTTCTAATAATAAAATTCAAAGTCCAGCACTGTTTCTCAAGTTTGATTTTGTTATCCCAAGATCTCGACTTTATTAACTTGCACTTCTGTAGCCTTTTATCAAGAAGTATTTTTTACCAGCGATATTTTTAATATAATTATTACTACTTTGTTATTGTTATTATCATTAGTTTAAATGAAAACTAATGTTATTGTTAATGTTATTAAAACGAACGTTTAACATTTTGCGAAATATTGAACATAAGTATGGCATATACTACAGTACAGTATACTAACAATGGAGACAAAACATTTGACACGTATGGCTGTGTTCACTTGAGACTCTTAAAGCTTCACAACTGAGATATTAAAATTTTACAAAGACTTTTTGCTTGAAAAGAAAATACAGCGTTCCTATTAAAGTTTAATATCTCGATAGTTTGTTTTAAAACTTTTGAAGAAAATAACCGGGCTTTCAGTAACCGATACTGGCTCACTCCAAAGCAAAGACGAATAACATATATTGCGGGCATTAACGCTAAGTCAAGAAAAGATGAGGCCATTTCTGTTTTTAGAAACAAAAATACTGCGGGAATGTAGATATTCATATAAACGTTTACAACCATGGCAAACAAAGACAAGCTTTAGTGAAAAAGGCAAGCGCTCAGACATCTCTTTATAGCAAGATAAAAAAAGATAATTTTTGTGTGTTTCTCTTGAATTTGGATAAAAACGAAAAAAAAATTCAAGATGCGGGGCTCAAATGTTCAGTAAATCCATTTTGAGTTCAATTTACAAACAGCTAGAAAACGCACACAGATCACGTAGCCAGGATGTCGTCGCACGATAACTTGTTTTCATTCATAGCCAAAGGCTTCATTTCTATGTTTAACAACCATGGTTTTTTATATTGATTGTTTAAAAAATTCCCTCAAGTCAGCTTTCCGACATTAGGAAAAATGAATTGATTTGTTTTTTGTCTTTTTTTCTCAAACCGACGGCGGCCTCAGTTCGCAACGTCAAATTGTCACCCAGCCGTTTTAGCAAACTCTAGAAGTTCCCCACCCAGTGGTTGACATCAATTATATCTTACACCTAAACGCTTTAAATGACGGAACAGCCTCGGGGATCTCGTTGCTTTTAATGTCAGAAAGATTAATCTGTCTCAATATCGTAATTTCTAACCATGTTTTCATCTTATTTTTTGAAACCGGGCAACTTGGGCATTGCATCGGACTGTGTATCGAAAACGCAAACTTGGTGACATTTGGAACATCGGTTTGCGTAGTTAATCGGGTTTTTTTTGCTATATCGTCGAAAAAAATCAATATTGGATGACATCGATAGCATGTTTACCTTCAGCTTCGCTTCATTCAATTCAAACGAAAACAATGCTTGCGGTTACTTGTGCATACTGGTGAATTGAAAATGAATAAATGTGAAACGTTCAAAAGCCTGATCAAAGACAATTGATAAGTTACAGGTAGTATTTTTTCTCGTGCTTCCCTTTCAAAAAGTTCCAAGATAATGTGAAGGAAATAAAGAGCAGTGTATTATGTTATGTGTACAGTGTTTATGAACAAACAGCCCACCCAAGTCCAATCTTAGCGTACAGGTGTCACTGCATAATAATTTGTATTGCTTTTTCTTTTCTGACCTCAGCATATTATTTCAAAATAATTTTACTTGTGCTGTTTCTTCGTCGATACTTCGCATCAAAATAGAACTTTATCTGATTAAAAATGGCCGATAAAGTCTGCATTTCAAAACAGGCTAAAGAAGCGGACTCGATTTTTGGAAACGATCTCAAACATTAGGTGTTGTAAATTTAGGCCCAAGTGAACCACAAAGTCCAATTAAATTTGTGAATAATACATGTACTAAGAACAAGAAATGTGCAGCTAATTTCTATAAACATTCCCTCGTGGAGGTCGCGTTACTAACGAGCGTACAAAGCGGAATTTAGAACATATCTGCTTCAAAAAAATATGGTTTTAAAGAGCGCACGGTGCACTAAATATTTTAGAACTGTTTTCGATTTTTGGTTAATCCAATTTTAAAAGTCTATTGAGCTCTGACGTGAAGGAGTTTGGCTGTCGGCTGACAATGCTTTGAACAATACACTATGTTCAACAAAGGGCAGATTATTCTTTGCGTTCGAATCAGCCAATCAGATTGCTTCATTCACCAGATGTTTCGCCTAATGACTTGGAAGCTATTTTCGTATTTCTATAACGAACAGGTACCATATGTTTTACAGCGAGTTTTTCACATCGCTTGTAGGAATAAAACGTGCTACTCGCAAAAGAAACGGCGAAACTTGTGGCTGTTCGACCACAGAGAAAGATCCACGGTAAATCGATTAGGAAAACTTTTGACGTCCCACAAGAAGCGCTCTCGCCCTGGCTTGTTCAAGAAATTTATCGAGTTCAGTCTGCATAAAGGAAGTGAGAAGTTCCTAGTGTATTGCCCAGGAAAACCCGACCACTGTTCGAGGCGATTTGCGTGAGGTTGGAAAGCAATTATTCGTATATTCTCAGCACATCGTTTGAAAGGTGTTTAAAGGTTTAACGGATCCGACGTCTTTCTGGACCGGAGGAGCGAAGTTAAAGAGCCCTTCAAGTCAAAGGAGCATCGAGATCGCGTGGTAAGGCGATTTTCACACGTAAAATTTGTCAAAACAAAGGGATTCACGGAACCTGCAAGCTGGTGCTAGTTAGGAGCTTGTGTTCAGTAGCGGCAGCTCGCCTCACTTCCTGTAAGGCATGTCACTGCAGTACGGCAATACAATGCGGCTACATCACATGGATTTCCCACCTTCACTGCATGAAAAGCCTCGCGAATGGGCGAGGAGAGATAGCATTTCCTCCACTAGCAGTTCTGGGAGTCAACTGGAAAGCCCCCCTCCCGTAGCAAATCATTCTTTTGCTTTCTGTAGTCCTATGGAAATCGATCTGAGAGATAAAAAGACAGGGGAACCTTACGGCGTAGAATCCGGCCATCAACCGTCTACACACAGTTTTCATTCGGAAAAAATTGTGAAGAGCACTGCACAGGCGACGCTCACCCATCATACTTTGACCTCCAGAGTGGGTTCCTCTAACACTCATAGCGGGCAGGTCGCAAACATCAACGTGAATATCGAATGGGACGTATTAGAGTCATTTACTGAATTCGCTACCTTTTTAGAACTTAAGAACCCCATTTGTCCGGCTGAATTGCTCGATACTCCAGAGAAACTTATGAATGTTTTAGTCTGGCAACACTTCAGAGCACATTAAGAAATAGTTGGGGCAGAACTGTGCTTATCCTTTAAACGTGAAAAAGCGGGTCAATACGCAACGTAAGTCGCCCTCCCTGGGTGAAAAGCGAGCAGTTAACAGAACGCGTCGCGAGCATGGCCTGAGCTAATACGATCAAACAAATGGGAGATCAAAACAATGAGTGATTTGGAGTGCGTCAAGAAAACTAATACCGCCAATCTGCGAGGACACAGACCTTTATAATACGATTCTTCAAGTGCGGCTTGTTGATGGGAGAAGACGAAGCGCGAGTTTGTGTGCAGTGATCGCTTTATGTAAATCGTACAAAAAACATACTCAGTGATCTAGCAAATTAAAATTTAACGATCGCCAAAACACAATAAATATATACACAATCGAATTTTACGATAACTGATGTTGGTGTCATGAAATTTCTGGTTCCCTCGGCTTAATGACTTAAATCCAATTGGCGTTTGTATAGTTGCGTCGAAAGTAATAATTGAAGGGGAGCTTGAATATGATCTGTTACTGATGCGATGGAGGTCCTTCCGCGCACGAAAATGCAATATTCTTTATGGTCTTATTAGGCGCAGACGCTTTTTATTTTGTTTCATTGTTTCAACGTCGTAGCTATTCTGGCCAGTTCTTTTGTGGTTTATATATCTAAAGAAATGTTTATCTTGAAGAGCACGATTATTAATCTCCATTATCGTAGCTTGCTGCCAAGTGGGCAGACGGGTTTTGACAAAAATGAGTGAAAAACCTTCTTCACACTCATTTAACACAAAACAATTGTGCGGTGATAAGAGAGCGCCTACATGGTTTTGACAAACGTTGTTCTGTAAATTTGCTCTTGGCTAAAACAAAAGCAGAGGCTACAACTACACTGACTGAAGAAAGCAGTTAACCTTTTTTCTTATGATAGCAATACCAACGATTTTTAGATAAAAACTCATTGTTATTCGTCCTCTATGCACGCCACCTGTGCAACAGAGATCACTTATTTGCCTTTCAACTTTACACAAATTTGTTTTTTATTCATGTCTTGCCAAAGTACGGTAAGATTTGCGCCGTTTTAAAATCCGCCAACTAAACTCGTATACTTTCGGAAGCTTATGCTATTTTTAAAGTTGAAATGAACTACGCAGCAGGTTTTTAAATGTGGGGCAATATGGCACTCTAGAAAACCGCATTATGTTATCTTAATTAGAATACTTATGTAAGCAAAGGCAGGCGAATAGTTTGTTTTGTGAAAGTCAAACAACTTTCAAGATGGAAGAACTGTTTAGTTTTAAGCTTGTCAACACAGTATATTCGTTTTAGCTTACATGTTTAATGTTCTCAAATTGCGGTCTAGTTGGGTAGACTCAGGTTTATAAACGATGAAATAAACTTGAAGAGCTAGCGTTATGTTTAAGATACAAACACACTATTGTGCTTTCCAGACGGTTTCTCTAACTACACCTAATTAATTCTTGTTAAGAATTAAAAGTTACTTATTTCCAGACGTTTGCATTTGTAATTGCAATCAGTGCGCCTTTCTGTTTCCATTTCTCTAAATCTTTAATACCGCAAGTGATTCAGTAAGAAACACACACCCGCTGTGAAAATCGAGCTAGGCCGGATATTTTTTTAATCAAGTATCTCTAAATTATCCAAGTTACTGCAGAATATCGGACCTTTTCTAACAGTGAGCCAAAATGAATATTTCTCTTTCATTTTTGTTGCCATAGAAATACCTATCGCTAGGGGAACTTTGTTACAATATCGTTCGATCCGCAATTTCTAAAATATATTTCAGCCAAGTCCACCTGACTATTAAAGAACAGCTAGGGGAGATTTCAAATTGTTTAAAATACCGTCGCTTTACAAAAAACCACGAAAACGAGTTTAAACCTCAAGACTCCATTGAGTTGGTGCAAAGCACGCTTTCAGTGCTCACCACACAATCGACGACTCGAACCATTAGCTGACCCGGGTGACCTGTGTATGTTTCGCACATCAATTGGCCCAGTTCACCTGGAGCAACACGCGGTCGCAAAAAAAATCCCTCAAAAATAATGTATTGAATTATTTTATATTATAAATTGGTCAATCGATACTCAAAGATGCAAACTTTAATCAGCTTCTCCTCAGATTGTCTGTTTTTCTGCGGAAACTTTTATCTTAAAAAATGTTGTTTAAATTGAGCTGGTTGTACAGTGAAACGCCTGAAATGTGAATATTCATTTTTATATTGAAGTCTGATGTGTTGCCGCAAATTTGAAGTAAGGCAGATTTCATTTTACATTATCAGCATCTTTAACTACTCCTAGTTGTGAACAAACCTACCAAAGCAAAAGGTTAGATGAATAAATGGTTTAAGTAGATGTTAACTAACCTATACTGACCCGGCTGTAAAGTGTAAGAGAAAATGCACTTGTTAAAGAAGTTATAAGTTTAGCTAAGTGATGACTGAAGAGACAAGCCATGGATAAAAATCAAGCTGTTGATATTTTTAAAAAAAACACAAATGCTACCTGCCATATCAGTGTACTGTATAGCTTTACATGTACATGCGTAAAAACGGAAGAGTCGTTTGAAGAAAAGAAGGCGCGCGTGCAATGGTCACATTTCAAATGGTGTGATGTTTCACACCAACTTGTTTTTATCTCTGCACTCACGACTCAGTTTATCTCCCAGTTGCCTGCTCTTTCTTTCATCTTTTTTAAACAAAATCCAAGCTTGCGTCTACCGCAGAAACTTACTTTAGGCTTTGAAACATTTTATTCGTTCAGATTTTTTAAGGTTACAAAAAATGTCTTTGCATGTGTACGCGTATTGCCTTCGAGTAAATGAAGCAATACGTGTGTCAGTTTTGGACGAATTTAAAACACATTCTGTGGAAAGCCTTCTGTATCCATGGAAATTCGCTTTACAACGGCAGAACCAGTTATCTATACACATGCAGCGAACAAAGACGCCTTTGTCATGTTTTGTAACTCGTCTCAATTGTTTTGATTGTTATGTAAACGTTTGGACACGAACTCTTGAGTCGGCGTAATTGTTTATCATGTAAAACGCTGTGATACTTTCTTTTCTTTCCGTTGTGGCCAGTAATAGTCTCAAATTATTGCTATCAGAGCCAGAGGCTGTATTGTTCCGAGTCATTGTTATTTGAACGTTGTTTTGAGAAGGCAATTCAGTCTTGTTCACACACACATGCACTGACTGCAACTAGTGGCAACCAAAACGACCCTCGCAACAATCAAGAATGTCTTTTTTCTCACAGTTTTTCTTGCAGCGTGTTTCTCGTGCACGTTTTTGTTCTTTTGCTCAAAAACTAACAATTTCGTGTCCTCTGTGTTTCAAAACTTCAATACCCAGAGAGCTGTTCTAGATCAGCGAGGTGTAAAACTTAACCGTCTAAAAGCGCAAACCAAGTTCATCACAAGTACAGTTTTAAAAAAGAACATATTAGTTTAGCTTCCCGTTTGCAATCGATCTTCGTTCATTTGACGCAAGTTTGTAAAGCAAGTAGGCCATTACTGTATTTGTTTCAATTGTCTTCCGTCTGTTTTTCATGGACGTCTAAGACTTAGAAACCTATTCATCTTTCAAAGTATGGAGAGAATGTCAAAGTCTAAATGAAAATGGTCTTCGAGAATGGCTGCGCCCTGTTCATGAGCTCGCGTATCCGGCGCTAAACTGTCACGAGATGAGACCTTTGAGTCGACAGCTGAGTAGAAAAATCAGTATTTTAAAAAGAGCCTCTTGCGAGCACTATTAAAGTGATGTACCGAACCGACTCACACAGAAACTTGGCCAGCTGGTCTACAGCACAATTAATTATCTAGTAATACAAAAGAGAGTCAAGAGGTATACAGTATACATGGTAACATCATTTATCAACAAAACATTTACATTATTATCATCATTGGCAACAAATTAATCGGGGAGATGAATACTGTTCCTTTATTTAAATGTGCATCATTTTACGGACACAGTTTAACCACGCTAACTCTTGTTAATCCCCGACGATGAACAATACCAAGACCCTGGCTGTACTTTTTAAAACTGATCTTTTTCGTAAAAGTTAGTTTATTTTGTTCTTGTTCTTTTGTTAATGGTCACTATCTCAATACTTTGTTCCTCACAAAGTAGCTCAGTTGTTCACCAACCGCTTATTGGCTCTCAAAGCCCCGCACCAAATTCAGCTAAACATGAGAGACCTCTGCTGGCAGGAAAGTTTCGATACTACGATGGTATTAAAACTGTATTGCGGAGTGTGAGTTTTAATACCATCGTAGTATCGAAACTTTCCTGCTAGCAGAGGTCTCTCATGGCGTTAAAAACTGAGCCTCTCTCCCTTTCTCTTTGTTCTTGTCGTCGTGAGAGACCTCTACTAACAGGGAATTTTACTCGATGTTAGATCCATTTTATCTGATATGGAATTATTGGGAATCTATATTATATATATTACACAATTATCACCCGAAGCGGAGGTGACTTTCGCGGCTCGGTAAATATCCACCACTGGTCACCGATACTGTAGGGGGATAATTGTTTCAGTATTTGCCAGATCAGTGATAAATGTATAACTTCAGTTTTAAATGCTCTAAATGCCTTGTTTCTGGAAGAAAGCCTGTAACGTCACGCAGGAGTGCTCTAATGTTTATAGCGAGTAATTGTTCACCGAAGTGGAGGTAAATACCCTGGGCTTTCACCTACACTGAGGTGAATAACTACGTTAGCATACACCCAACCAGTGAATCAGTGAGAAAAAGGCTTTAAAAATATCAACTTTTTATAATCAAAAAAAATATCTTTTTCGTTCAAAGCCAAGCTACCGCGCGCGCACGATCGCTAATCAGTGAAAATCCAGGATATACACTGATTAGTGAACCAATCACAGCGCGAGAAAAACACTATTCATTGTTCGGTTATGTGCTAACGGTAGATATCTACTTTTCATGGTACAATCAGATCGCGCAAAAAGTGCTATCTACTTGTTTGGCAAATACTGTACTAAAAGACAATATATAGTACTAGTAGGAAACTTCAAAATAAAATAAGAGGACGAGCAACAGGTGTTCGAGTTTAAAAACCAAGTTCATTTCCTTTTTAACTTGTGAACTTGGGTTTTTGGGCCTAAGTTCCCGGCACTTAAGGCCAACAAGATTCACAATACTTCTTCAAATTGCCTCTTTATCTTTTCTTTTATTGAGGTAACACGGGTGTTCTCCACACTGTGTACTGAACGAAAGTGTCAAAATATGAACTCTTGCCTTTGCACAGGAAGCCCAAGCTAAGAAGTAGAGTGAAAGCGCCTGGGGAACTTCGATAACAAAATCATCCCTAAATCGCTATTAACGGGCCCAGAATGTACACTGAAGACACAAGGAAGTATCCAGTGAGCTATGGAAACTATGTTTGTTTCATTTGCACCAATTAACAACAATTTTACGGACACGATACTTATTCCCATACAAAGGTAAAGCCTAAGTATGGCTTTATAGTATACGGTCGAGTTCAATCTCCCACACCGCTCTACGTTTAAAATACTAACTCGCAGCTTGGGCTGCCGATGGCCATGATTGGAGACAGGACCGTTCAGTTGATACTATACCGAAGAGGTACGTTTACTGCACCCAGCACCATCCGCGGCCGTGGAAGACAAGTATAATACGCAGAGCATTGCGAGCTTGCAGCCACTGAAATTGATCACTGAATAAACACACACTTGCCTATTAAAGTTATTGTGACGAAAGGCCTTATGGGGCCTTTCGACACTATGTCATCGGGTTTGAGTGTAAGTAAGTAAGTAAGTACTAGTACATACACAATCAATCACTTTTATAAAAATGCAAGCCTAGCGTCTCAGGGGCAAAGTCAAAACTTTTATTGTTGCCAAAGAATCGTGCAGTATATTAAACTGTGAAGGTGAACTCTAATTCTGGGACAAATACAGTCCATGCAAAACAAGCAAATCACTCGAGCGCAACAGTCAAGGCTCGATCAAAAAATGTGATCACGAGGTCCACTTTTGAGCCGCCTCCGCAAGTAAATTGATAATCACGTGATCAAAATCAAACGACCGCAGCTGGGATGCATAGTAAGTAAGTCCGAAGGAACCATCCATTGTATTGATAGCCAATCAGAGAGCGAGCTGTGGTCGACAAACTAGTTTTCCATCACTGCACTG
>JAOBRG010192207.1:0-32866 GCA_027574985.1 Umimayanthus nakama | reverse complement strand
TTGTAAAACATTGCAATAAATTCCCAGTGTTAATATAAAATTCGACATTGTGTTCTTTCGCTTCTTCTTTTTAAACCATCTTTAATGTTTCGAATAAGCCCCGCATCGGCCGTTGGGGTGCGGGGCTTATTCGGGGGCGGGGCTTATTTAATTTTTGGTCTTACTAGTGCAGGGCTTATTCAAGGGCGGGGCTTATTCGGGGGCGGGGCTTAATCGAGTAAATACGGTAACTTATCATGCTTTTTAAAGTTAAGAAAAAAATTGATTGAATACTTTACTAGTACATTAGTAGTCTGATCCAAATAAATAACTAATATTAAAAGTAATAACTCAACATCTGGGATAAATTTGAGCTTTTTACGATGGTGCAAATGGCAAGAATGGAGTTAAAAGGTTTTATAAAATACCAAAACTTTTATCACAATCCGATTAAAGCCTTTATATATTCAGTTCCTCAAAGCTTTGTAAAATTTGGAATTTGTGTTAGTCAATCATTGAAGCAGGACTCATCAAAATTAGGCCTGGGATGCAGGGTATTGCTATGAAAAGAAACTGAGATGCGGGATTCTAGTGAAAAAAGGAGTGGGAAAACAGGATCAGGACCCCCTACCTTCTAGACAATGACAGAAACTAATGATATATTATATGAGCAGCTGCAGCCCAGGGGGAGGGGGGGGGCTCCCATACTAACAGGGATAGGGATGCTCCTCATACCTCTTAGGGGTTAAAACCCTGGGTTTTGGTACTGTTTAGGGTGTTCAAGGCAAAATGCTTACATTTGCATACAACACAGTACCTTTTAGGGGTGCCATGGTCAGTTGAGCAGCATTTCATATAAAGAGCAACTTATAAAAGCTTCTATCTTTATTGCTATAAAATTGATTAAAACTAATTGTTTGCGTAACTCTACAAATCTAACATGCCATAGATCTGTTGTTAGCCATAAACAACATGTTTTTTGAACACTTTCAGCTTTTTACAGTTTGCAAACACTTTGCTAACCCTTGAAAAATACAACGAGTGCCCCAGCATGACCTCCTAGTAAAGGGAATAATCACAGATGGTCCTGCACTGATTAAATTTGTACTAGTACTTTGCCTACCTTGCCGTATTCGCATTCTGGCGAACCAGATCAATCACCTGCTGGGTATTACCAACTTCACCATCAGTCAGAAGGAACACCTGACGAGGGGCACCTTTTATCAGGGGCTGCTTGAACACCCATTTTAGGGGCTCCAGAATTTCTGTCCCTCCAAGGTCAGCCTGGAGTTTCTGTGCATGCTTGCAGGCTTTCTCCACAGACTCATCATTGTACAGTTCACTTGTTTTGAACAGGTGTTCATATGAACTGCCAAAGCCAACCACATTGAAATGGCAGCCATCTGGCAAACTTTTCAAAAACAGCAAAAGTGTTTCACGAGCATTTTTGATCCCATCACCAGACATACTTCCACTGCGATCCACAACAAAAATGAACTCTCCAACCTCTGATGATCCACTTGGTAACTCAGGGAAGAAATTCAGCATCACAACGGGCTTGCTGAGAAAATCATTCTCACCTTCTGGTTTCCCATCTGATGGCACCACACCCCCCTCGACAAGTGCGTGTGGCTTGAATGGTTCTGCACTCAAAATTTGCACCTCCACATCTTTGTCAGCCTTGTGTGGTTTTGCCAACTTGACCAGAGCGCTTGTTTTGTCTTCTGTCTCTTCAATTTCAGCCAGCAAAGAGTTTGAAGGAGAGGTTATCTGAGTTATTGCAGATGCTAATTTTACATGCATCTCGAAGTCAAAGGTGTAGGGTGAATCAACTCCAGCAAATCTGGGCGCCTCTGCGCTTGCACTTTGGGGACTATCAGCCGGGGAGTATCTAGGGTTCAGAACTGTCGGCAAAACGAAGACAATGCGGCCTTCCTTCTCAACCACCAGCTCGGTTACGAAACGCAGCTCTACAGTGGCAGACTTGTTCGGAGGAAGGTTTCCGACACTGATTCGGAAAATATCCGAGCTCTCGTCACTTTCCTCAAGAAGATAGGCGCTGTGTCCGCTACTGATCGCGTCGTCATAAGTGTCTCTTGCTTCCTGTTTCTCTTGCACCTCAGCAACGATTGTACGTCCATCGATTGTTGCTTGAAACCCGCACACCGCCGCTTGTTCATCGAGAGGGAAGATATAGATGGCCTCGATTGGACTCGCTTCGCTGTTGTTGTACTGTAGAGTTGCCACAACGTGAGCTGTAAAGCCAGTGACATTCACCTGAACCTTGATGCTTTCCAATGGGATTCTCTTCCCGTCTTTCTTGTTGATCAACCCAAAGTTCCGAGACATAACGTTTTTCTTCTTGCAGCCTGCTCAAGAGATGTAACCTTCTAGGTGTTGTATTAAATTTTTCAAGATTTAAAAACCTTCAATGCGGAAGCAACTGTCCAGAAAGTGATGACTCGACCAAACTTGGAAATTTCTCAAGCATTACTCATATATTGTTTTGGTCCATTGCGTGACTAGTGACATTGACTGATCTCAGCATGTTCTTCATGTTCTTCCAGCAAAATGTGTAGATTCAATACATATTTCTGAATGAATCTGAATGTTACTGTGCTTAGTACAAAAAAAAACTGGTAATCTTGCACAGGGTTTTGGCTTTTTGTTTTGTTTTGTCTTAGTTTCCAATCAAAGCTGAACACCACGAAATTTGTCAGAACAGCAAAAAAAGTTAAAAATGTTTTAAACCTAGCTCATTCCCAGTGCCTTTGCCTTGCATGATAGATCCCATAGTTCTTTGCATGCCAGGCAAAGAAATTACGTAGAAGACTGGGTCTAGCAGATGTGCGCATGCGTTATGACGTCACAAGGAAAAACAAATTCTAATTTGGAGGTAATACAGTAACAACAAATATAAATATGGCGGTTGTCGAAGCTTGTCTTCGGAAAACATCCCCTGTATGTGAGAAGAGCGGTCCAGTTTGCCCAAATAGTGTTCTTCTAGTACCAGAGAAGTCGCTGACGTTCGGAAGGATTATTTCAGCAGAGACTAACGTTCGACTGCTTTCGAAGAAAGCACCGTTGATGATTTCCCGTAAACATGCAACGCTTTCGTCCTCGGAGGGGAAATGGTGCATAAATGATCATGAGGTGAGGGCTCGGCTTTCTTTGGAGAGCAACAGAAAAATACGTTAATTGAAAAATCGTGATTGGGTGAACTAAAGAGTTTTTGCGAGAAGCGTGAATGAACCGACGAACGAACTCGAATCTTGTCGTTGCGTTATATTTTTTTCATGGGATATTTGATAAATATTCATGATGTTCGCTTCCTTCGATTTTGTAAATAATATTTGCTAACACGAAGACTGGGTCTGATCATTATACGAAATCTACTGAACGAAAACTACTGATTAGTTACAAAATCAGTCCGTCTCTTTTTTGTCGGCTAGATATATGCATTGGTCTTGGTTTTGGGCTGCGAAGAAGGGTACGTGTTGCAAAATGGCAACCCCCCAAAACTGTTCGAGTTGATTGGATACTAAGAGATGCATGTTGACATCAAACAGCTGATTTTGGTATAAATATTAGATGGTCTTTGTTTTAATATACGAAAATAATGCAAAAAATGTTTGCTCTCCACCAAACGAAACTGTTTTATCCCGGAACAAAGTTAACGCAATAAATTGGTTTTTCAGTTTGGAAGATAAAAGAACAAATGTACCAACAAGAAATACATAATAAATGAAGTCTTTCTTGGACAGATAATGTATTCCTTAATTTACAAAGCTTCTTTTTAAATTTTTAATTATTTCAGCACTTACTATGGTTGTATTGCCAAAGGTTGCTTTTGTGTAAATTCTTAAATTTGTAAGTCAAGATTTAGGTGTTAGTAAGAAGAGTTGTTTTGTGTATTACTTTAATTTCTATTAAGTAGTAGGTGTTTTAGATTTACTAATACACTTTGTATTTCAAACCAGTTCAGGTTGGTTCATGCATGAAAGTTAGGTGATGGTTATCTTCTTAAAGCAGTGCATTGTACTACAAGGAATACTAATTGTTCAAGGTCACTCATGTACTTGAAGTTAAAAACTTAAGGCAGGTCTCACATAACTATTTTTCTACAGTCATCTGAAATTATTGGATTTGTTTTTTTCTTAGTTGCGAATAGCCTGTTTTACACCAGTTTTTTTTTCAAATCAGGGTGTCCTAAAATATTTCCAAGAGTTTAATGTTATTAAGAAACTGATTCACAGCAAGTACCTTGTATGCAATTGGTTCACTGTATTACATATGCTCAGGTTTAGTATCAACAGAACTAGAAAGTCAGACTGTACCAAATGAAATCTGGTGAAACAAATAGAAGCTTTTGGAAAAATCTTTTGTCAAGAGCTTTTCTAAGGTTGGGAGGCATCCATACTATCTCAACACCTTTTACTTGTTTCCATACTGTTAAGGTTATTATAAAATTTATTTTGAGTTCTATTCTGATTTATTCTTGCCTTAAATTAACAAGCTTTCAGATTTGGTTGGATCAGTGTTTTGGCTTTTTTACTGTACCTAAACGGTTGGGGAAAAAGTAATTAGTTGGTATTTTTTTAAAGTCTGAACAAAACTTTTATTCAAATTTTAAACATACTGGCTTTTGTGCTAAAAAATTGAATTAGTGAAATATTAAAGTTTAGATTATTGCCATGCAAGCTAATAATTTGTGCTAACAGTTTTTTCCAATTTGCTCCCTTGCAGGGATACATAATAAATTTGTGGAAATGTTTGTATCATGGCTACTAATATGAAAGGCTTGCAACTAATGATCAAACAAAGCTAAGCATGTTGGAGATCTATATCCTGAAAATCAAAACTCACAGAGGATAAAATTTAAGGAACCAGAAATTGTTTAATTGCAAAAACTCTACTAATGGTAACTTAGTTTGAACTTTTGTATGTTTGACTGAGGTATTTGTTAAAAGTTGATGGATTTAGTAAAGTTGCTAGGTTTTTCTTGAAGATTTTTCACTTTGATTTTAAGACAGAGATATAAGAAATTATGTACAGTATGTTTTGAAACATCAGCACTTGTTTGTCTTCTTCTTTTCACAGAGTCTTAATGGAGTGTTCGTAAATGGCCAGAAAATACCATCAGGCAAACCTTGGCCTTTAAATACAGGGGACAAAATTGCTTTTGGTGTCCCATTACCTGACAATAGCTCTCCTGAATTTGAGTACACTTTTGAGCTGATGACTAAGAACAAGGGTAAGAAAAGGCCAGCTGATCATGACTTGCCACCCGCAGGAGAAGGCGTGGCTAAACACAGGAAAGTGTTGTCAGAGAGTGATAGGAACATCAAGAAACCTGGCTGCAGCTCTAGCAAACAAGTTAGTGTTGTGACCTGCCATTTATCAGAAGAAAAGGTTAAGGCTGCTGAAGAAAGAATTGAGAAATTGCGTGTTGCACTGGAAGACAAAGAAAAAAGTTTTGCATCAGTTCTTGAACAGCTACAGGAGACTGAAAAGGATATGAACAGCAAACTTTTAGAGCAAAAAGTGACCTTAGAACAAGAAAAAGCAGAGTTAGAAATGAGTCTGAAGAACCTTTTAGCAGAAAAGCTGCATGAGAAAGACCAGCTGTTAAGAGAGCAGCTAATAAAACAGAATGATCTGTTGATTGCTGAGAAAGAAAGAGTTGAGCTGGCTCTTCAAGCAGAACTAAGTAGAAAGCTGGAAGAAAAAGACAAGGAGCTAGAAAGTAAACTTACTCGCCAGAAAGAAGATCTTATTAATGTAATTAATGAGAAGGAAATGGAGCAAGTTCATCTTCAACTTGAATTAGAAGAGTACAGAATTGCTGGAGAGCGACTACAGGGATTGGAAGAAAACGAGAGAAAGCTTGCCTCCACTGTTGAAGAATTGCAGCACATGGTTCAACAGAAAGAACAAGAGCTTAAGCGACAGCTTGAGGTGACAAAAAAAGCGGAAGAAGATGCCCGCAAAACTGTTGTAGAGCAAATGGAAGATGAGTTCACTTGCATTGTCTGCCAGGAACTGTTTGTGTTTGCTACTACGTTGGCCTGTTCCCACTCATTTTGTGAGCACTGTCTCCTCTCGTGGATGGCAAAGAAAAGCAACTGTCCAATGTGCCGACAGCGAGTCAAGGGTGAGCCAGTCAGGTCCATTGTCCTTGACAACGCTATTGGACGGATGGTTGAGTCAATGGACGGGGAGGCTCGCAAACGAAGGCAAGAGCTTATTCAGGAGCGGGAGCAATTGAAGAGAGGTAATTTGTTAACAACACCAAATCCAATTACCATTTACATCGGCTGATGTCAGATCTGAGCTCCCATACTGCTATATGTAGTTTATGTGGGCAGGCTCAGTTTTGTTGTTACAAGCTTGAGATCGTGCTAGTCAAAATGCCCCGTCTCCTGATTTGAAAGCTTTGGTTCTGTCAAGCAATTTGAGCGGTATTAAGTTGTGCTGTTTCATGGATAAGATCTCCAAAATGCTTCACAGTGACTTATGCTAAGAGCTTTCACGGAAAGCCCTAATTGCTGTTACAACATGCCACAGTTAACAGAGTTAAAACGATTCCCACTGTAGCTCAGTTACAGCAGTGTTAAATTGTGCTTGGATAAAGTCTTGAAAATACTTCAGAGTGACGTATGCTTTTAAGTGCTTTTATGGAAAGGTCCAATTGGTATTTCAACATACTGTACACTTCAGCAGTTTTGGCAGCAAAATCTACCAGCTTCTATACTTCCAGTAGTTCCTTTAACTACAATTGGATTCCTTGAGCACCAACAGTTTCTTAAATTGAGCTTGGAGCAAAAATCTGATAGGCATTCAGCCCCTTGCCGGAGAATCCTGCAATATCATCAGATTCAGAGTTGATTGCTAAGCCCATTATTTTATGGGTTGAGAAGTGACTTGGTGAGTATTGTAGGTAGCATACTGCAACAGAGATCTATGCTTTTGAAAGATTTTTTCAAGAGTATTTATTGTTATATTTTTTAGCCTTCTCAATTGTGAGACTGCATCGATCACTGTTCTAGTTCTTGTTACAATTAATTTTGTTTTTATGGTTATGCCCCATGTTTGTTGACCAGAGTAATTGGAAACCAGAACTTTTCAATTGCAAGCTCAACAAGACCTTGTCGATGCTAGAAAAAATTGTTTTTAATTAACATATTCTTGAAATCATTTTCTTGACATGTGTAAAGCATTGTAAATTTGACAACTGAAAAAATCTGCTTTTTTTGTTTAATTAACACATAATGTTTTGAAGCTAATTTTTTTTTTTTGGAATGGAAATGGAAATAAATCTTTGTTTTGTGGAATTCCAGGGCAGTTTAAGAACTACTTGTTTACCCAAAAAAGAACCAGTTTTGTGGTGTTTTATTCAGGTGTCAGTTTTGAAGTAAAGTAATATGTGAAAAGAAAACATAAAATGTTTGAAAATCACAAATCCAGATCATTATGTCTAACAGTTAAGCTTGCAAACAATTTTTCTAAATATTCATAACATTTACCATACTTTTAATCGAACCAGTCAACAAAATTTTGATTGGTTCAGCTATTTGAAATTCTTTCAAATGGTTGGTGTAAACCTTTTACAACCTAGATAGACTTGTTGAAAAATGGATTCATTTTGTTAGTTTAAATATTTTTTAAAGGTGTACCTGTCCCTGATTATGGTTATGGAAACTGTCTGTTTTGCTGTTACTACTATGCCCTGCAAGTTGAACTCAAGACAATTTAAGTCATATATACTAAGTCTGGGAGTTTGCATTTCCAAGAATAGAATAGATTTTTGAATACCACCTGTGGTTGACTGGAAAATGGCTTCTGGCTTCACTCTGCCAAAGGTTGTTTTCATTTGCCTTTTCAAGTAGAAGTTTGATTATTTCATTGAAATCTGGATTTGAATTCAACACATTCAGGCTCCGTATTAAGTGTTTATCAAACAAGGGGTGTAACCTGTAGTTTTTATAAATTGTTCATTCCAAGCATATTAATGGCAGCCAATATGCAGAAAATGGTTTTGTAAAAACTGAAATGATATTGTGAGAGTGAATAATGCTTTAGCTGACAAGAAAAGGATGCAATGAACATCATTTACCTTTAAAAGGGCATGGTTTTATATAATATAAGTATTTTTTTAATAAAAAAGAATTAAATCCTTGTATTTGATGTGCACACATGCATATCAGGTTTTGGTCTCAGTTGTTCTCTTCTATTCAAGTGCTGTTGAAATGGACAATAAAGAGATGAGCTCTATATTACCACTTTGCAATAAAGGTAACTCAGCATGTCGGTAACAATGATATTGTTTGATTTGGTTGATGTGGATTTACAACCTGCAGTAGAGGTAAATGCGATACACAGTAACAGTAGCTGTTTTTTTGTCAGAGTGTTTGCCTTACAGCGGTAACAAGCAGGTTGCATTTAATATACTAAACAATAAAACAATTTCGTTTGCAATCCTTTAGTCTTGGCCATTACCGAGTTGAGGTCAAAATTTCATGTCAAATCTTACAAGCTTCAGATAATGTATTTGACATGCAGTGTATCAGAAATAATGGGGAAACAAAACATTTGGTTAGTCATTTTGAGGCCAAGCCAGAGCGGTGTGGAACTAGAGATGAGAAAGATTAGATATATTTGCTTTTACTTGACTTTTTATTGCGCTAGAATACAGATCATCATAACTGACTGAAAGCCATCAAATGTCTATCTAGTAACAAGTTGTGTTACTTAGTCTCAAATGTTCAGTCTGTTAAAGTTTCTTTTTAAATAGAGAGATGCAGTAAACTTCCATATCTTTATTTTTTCCTTAGTTGAATAATTTAATGCAAATGTTTTGAAGGAAACTTAGCTTCAATTGATCCCTGTCAAAGCAAGTGATAAGTGTATTAATTAATTAGACATAGTTACATAGTCCTTTTGACTGAAAGCAAAAAGATTGTACCTATTGTCTTGTTGCAAACAAGAATTGATAAAGTATGTACAAGCAAGCTGTTAAACAGATATGAGATCATTATCTCAGGGCGCAATTGCTCTTAAAATGATATTATATAATGTCTTGCTTGTGTGCTACAAAATGCAATTAAGGTACATTTAGGTTAGTGTAAAATAGTTTTCATACCCCCCCCCCCCTTTTAATACTTGTACGCACAGAGTATTTGGATAATTTCTGGAAATACCAATCAAGAGGTTATAAATGTTTCTTCATTGATAGTCCTTTTCCTTTTCTTTTTTTCATTTTGGGAAAAAACTTTTTCTGTTTCAATGAAAAAAAGAAAGAAAAATATTGGTAAGTAATAAAGTCATTGAGAGAAACTCATTAATTCTTTAAAATATAATTATATTTTTTATCAATCATAATTGATTATTTGGACTAACAACAGAGTTAGAAAAATTAAAAATAGAATGGGATTTAAGGCCAATTTACTCTACACAAGATTTTTGGTACAGCACAGATAAAAAAAAGTCTGAGTGCTAACTAAGAAAGAAAACCAGTTCGGTTCATGCTTTTTCACTTCTAATTTTGCATGTGTCAACCAAAATTACTTGTACTTTGTTCTCATGTGTCCTGTGCTGTGTCAGATTTGTTGATGGAGAGATTTTGAAAGAGTACCATATTTAATGCTGGATGCTTTGATAGGTGGCTTTTTTTGCTTTCAGTGTGTTTGCATCATCAATACTATAGAGTATTGTCGTCTCTTAATTGCAATATATCTAATAATTTTAACACTTCATTATTTTTCCAAGCTAAACTTCTTAAACCTTCCTAGGCGACCTGATCTTTTGACAGTCAATTTGCTACTGGCCCTTCACACATGCATCAACTTTAGCCACAGCCATTTTATCAGTGGTAGAAATTGTTCGTGATTTTTTTGTAGACCTTCTCAGTAATCCTGCTATTCTGCTATATAAAATTTAGTATTTCCTTTTTTTCCTGTTGCTACTTTTTGTGATTTACATTTATTTAATTAAAAAAAATAATAAGACCAAGAAAATGATGCCATCAATAAGATAAATAATCAGCAACATCAGTTTAATGACACTGGACAATTTAACTAAATCTAAACCCTGGTGAAGCTACACTCAAAATCTTCTTGGTATTACCTTGTCCAGAGAGCAATAAAGCACTTGGGTTTGTTAAACAGTAAATTTTTGGCATTATAAGAAGGACTTGGTAAAACTTGACTTGCGTGTGCAAAAACCTGAACTTACTGATACTTATAGTTCAGTAACTTATTATGTTAAGCTTTTGGTTGTTTCCGTGTTCTTGGTTTTGAATGTTGTTGGCAGTGTAATCTGGGAAGTTTTAAATGATTAAATAAATAAAATATATCCACAGTTTAGATTTACAGTTAGAATTTTTTTCTGTTGGATAAAAGTGAATTTCAAAACAGTGACTAGTGACCACTTGATAATTTGTGATCCAGAATTGAAGCTGATGTTTGAAATTATGCAGAGGTAGGGGAACTATCAGAAGTTTTCTTTACTTGAGAAAATGAAGCAAATCTCCCCTGAAGTGCTCAAATCTCCTCTTGTAGCTCTTTAGGTCAATACAGGTGAGGTTCACATTTCACTTAGTTGAGAATTCTTTGTAGCTTTCCTTTAGAAAAATTGCCTTTTTATAAAAAGTGATAGTAATACTCATTTCAGCATTGGAGGGGATGTGGTGGCAATAAAGGGAGGGGAGGGGATGAGCAAAATTAATGTTATCCAAGTCAGTTACTATGGTAGTGATCCTATACTTTTTGGGGGGGTGGGGCATGGGGGGAGTTGATATAAGACTAGAGGGGTAACTGGGCCCTATTTATCCCTGAATGCTTGTGCTTTAGACACATTAAGCTCTGGAACTGCACTATTACCAGTAGAGGGGAAAAAGGACAAAACCTATTGTTGGTAGTAATAGTATTTTACAGAACTCCTAAAAATTGTTAACTGACTTCTGTGGGTAGAGGATCACCTCTGTGTTTGAACAAATGTTAAGGTAAAGTAATGAAGTAAAAGATTCGGGAACATACCACAAGAAAATATTCACTGAAATCTTGCATGGTTAATGCCATTGATCAATTTATTGAACCCCAGTTGTTCAAATGGGCAATCACTCCTTTTTACTAATAGATGAGAAATCTCTTAACTGGATGTTGTTTAGGTGGCACTGAGTTTAAGCATCATAGGTGTGAGTATTTAATTAGTAGCTGCTATGTACTGTACAGTTTAAAAGTGAGCAAACAAAAATTTATGCAATCAGAGACCAATTTTCTGCAAAGAGAGGGTATTGGGTTGTCTGTGGCCTAGAATTTGTGTGATGGTTAAATTTGTGCAGGAATTTAGTTGGAAAATGACTGACAAACTACATTTTCTTGCAGTAATTTCACACATTGATGCTCTAGCTAGCTGTCTAGAACATGTTGGCCTCACTTTTCAAGAGATTTTACTAAAAGAAGTAGATTCTTTGAAGACCTCTCTGCCGCAAGTTTAAACTAACTCTTGTTTACTTCTGTAAATTTGATTTGGAGGAGGGGTTGGCGTGGGGGGGGATGGTTGGGAGTGGGGAAGGGCTTACTTTGGGGAAGGACAAGCACACTTTTTTGCGGAGGGGGGGGTTGAAATTCATAGCATTCTGGTATTTTTAGGGGGTCTTATTTTGACAAACTTAAGTAATACGAAATTGGGTTTTTCGTAGAGGAAAAAGTCGCTATTGTCTGTTCATTAGCTAAGAGATCGGTAAGAGTTGGTTATCAATGAAAAAGGTAGCAAAAGTGGCATTGGATTCCTTAATTAGCTTGAGGCACTGACATTCCAAGATTTGGTAGTTTTGGGGTGGTGCCATTTTTAAGTGAAGTATTTTTTGAATAATTATCCAAAAAGTTCAAACAACAATAACTATTGAGGAATACCTTCATGAAGTACTTCTTTGATAATGAAGTTGCTTGAACACTAAACCAAACTAGCCACTCAAGAGCAATTCACATTTCAGCTGCAGCTTACAACAAGGCCGCACAGGGTTCTGAGGCCAATCCCATCTATCTGGGTGACCATGACCATGGGCACAACCAATCCCGTGGGGGGAGAGGAGGTAATGGCAGGACACAGGTATACTATGTTGATGAACCAGGCCCTGCCCATGCAGATCGGAGATTTGATGGTCGTAACCAACAACACCTAGACTATCGCAACCAGCAACAAGACAATCGCGCTCAGCATAACCATTACCATGGTGACCAACATTATGGCAGACCCCCACATTATAATGTTGAGCAGCATGGTCACAACTATGGCGAGGCATTGCACAGTAGGCCTCACTATGGGCATGGGCACTGCTTCATTTGTGGTAAGGGGCAGGAAACTTTTTATTTTACACACTGGCACATCAAACCCTTTCTTGTAGGAATAAAACTGAAAAATCAAAAGTTTTCATAACAAATTTCTTTTATTATGTTTGTTGTCTATACAACAAAAAAGAGGGGGAGGGGGCTCCCCTCGAATATGCTAAATATGAAAGGGAGTTGCGATTCTTAAGTAAGATGTCTAGGCTCATTTAGAGGTATGTATTAAGTGTCCAGAAATGTTGAAAGAAATCTAGACATGCAAGGTGTCCAGAGATGTCCAAAGGTGCCCAGTCTGCTGTTGGACACCTCCTTGTCTATATATTTTTGGATACCTATGTTTGTGGACAGCTCGGGAAAAGACTGGAGGTGTCCAGAGATGTCTAAAGGTGTCCAGTCTACTGTTGTACACCTCTGTGTCTATATTTCTGGAAGCCTATGTGTAGAGACAGCTCTAGAAGTGACAGGAGGTGATCAAAGATGCCTGAAGGTGTCCAGGGTTGTCAAAACTTCAGCTGGGCACCTCGCTGATTGTAACACACTTCCAGGTACCTCAAGATAGCTTTTTGAATCACTGGGTACCTTTCTGTGTACATCACACAAGAGGTGTCTAAAGACATCCAGGAACCTCTATTACTAGTCTACCGTTTTCACTTCTATATCTAGATACCTTTGGACAAGTACAGTCACATCTTGACACTCCTAATCAACTGTGAGAATATGTGTACAGACTCCTAGGTTTCCATGTGTTATTTATCAAGAGGTGTTTCGAGACCTGTGTGTCAGGCCTACCAGTAGAGGCCCTTGTGTCCAAATAACTCTAGGTACTTGTCTAGACTACTACTCTGTGTGTCTATTTAACAATTATTTCATGAACGCGCGTTTGATATGAGCTTTTAGATAGCGAACGAGGTGCGAAGCACCGAGTCGGCTATCATAAGCTCATATCCAACAAGCGTGAGTGAAATAATTGTTTTATTAAATACCAAACACTGTAAAAAATATCTTGAATTCTATTTTCTAGTTTCAAGTCGAGTTTTCGGCCATTTTGAGGGGAGATTTTCCGTGATAAAATTTTCAGTTTCCATATTTGGACATATTGCAGTATACAGGATTTATACCGTGAGTAGAGAACCAATCAGATTACCGGAATATCAATATCCAGTGCTCGGTATTTAATAAATACATATAGACCTTCGGCTATCTCTGGATGACCCTAGACACATCTCTGTATAGACGGGTTTGACTGGACAAGTGTTCATAGGTGTTTGGAGGTTTCTACTCCCAGACAGCTGCGGAGACCTCAGTCACTTCTAGACAGAAGGTCATGTGGAGGAGAGGTAAAACAAGGGAGCTTCAACCTCCCCTCTTGGGTCCTGCTACACACACACTTTTTTTAAAAAAAGTGTTTTCATCTCCCCCTTCCCCTATGGCCACTCCGACTCACTAGTCAGCACCTCCCCACATTCAAAGTATTTCCGCGGTCCCTGGGACACCTTTCCAGTAGAAATCTACACTACAAAACATCTTTGGAAAAAACTTGCACTCTCAACTCGTAGAGCCTAAAGGTGGCATTAGGGGGACTTAACTACGATAAAAGGCATGGTCAAATGACTATCGGTAGATCAATTTAGTGAGACAAAGTACAAACTTAGTCTTTTGAAGCCAAACCAAACATAATATTTCTTCTCCATCTTCATTTTGATTCAATGCAGTCGTCATGTTCTCAACTATACTGCTATACATTTTTTCTCTGCAGGCATGAGAGGTCATCTGGCTAGGCAATGCCCCTTCAGAAGATGAAAGACGTGGCACCATCAGGAAAAAGTTGCATGATATTGAAGAAATTGCTTGTAAATCGATAATTATAATTATTACAATTTAGACAAATATAAAAATACAGTGACCTTCACACATAATACTTCAGTCGTAGTTTGTGAGAACAATGGTTTGGTTGTGGAAGTTGGAAACATCAATATTTATACATAAATCACGAGGGACTGGCCCGGTTATGTTTTATCTAGAATTAACACTTTATGACAGTCAGTTTCTAGTAGGCTGATTTCGTCTACCACTATCGTTATATCGAGTCACTGTATTGATAATGCTAGGACAGAGAAAACTGTGGCAAAAATGATTTGATTATTGTGTGTGATGATGATGATACATTTTTTTAAGATCACAGTTGATTCAAAACGGTGCTACACCATCACACATATATAACATTTCATTTAATCTGTTTTAAGTCTACTCAGACATACAAATAACATTAAAGAAAATTAGTGGAAACACACTCTTTTTATGGTTAGCTATGAGCCGCGGTGGCTACAAGGTAATCAGTTATCAAATGTTTATTCATTTGAGGGTGTCCGACACTGCATTCAGGGTGGGCCAGGCAGTGTGGGGTATATGGGGGCTCTGATAATTGGGTATATTTCCATTGAAAAGTCATGTACATATCGGTATGTGCTTTATCGCAGCAAACTGGAGTTTTGGCATACGGTATTCGTGTCAATTCCGATTTTGGTGTACTTACGTTCCTATTAGGTAAGTTTAATTGTTTTAGTGGGTGTTTACAAATATGTGGGATACAACCATCCGCCGGTCCACCCTGTGCATTGTTTGTCGAACCGTTTTCTTGCAAAAAACTTAAAATAAATAATTGGTTTCAAGATGCCACTTTAGTTGCCCTTTTGATGGTAATTGTATCAGTTAAGTTATGAGAAGGCAGTGGAGCTATCCGAATTACTAGATTGATGCCGTTGGTTTAAACTTCAAGAAACAATGTAGTTTACATTGTATTTGTAGGTTATGGAGTACAGAACATATTAGATGTATAGTTTTGAACTTTAGATTAATATATTTGAAATGAGCATTCTAGATGCAAAACTGATTCAAAGTGATTTCCTTGAACACCTTAAACTTAAAGGTGTTCTTTCATCAAAGCATTTAATTAATTAGTTACTGTATTTAGTTAATTGAGATGCGCCGTCAAACCTAAGATTAGCCGGCTCCTTGGAGTTACAGTAAGCATAGGGGTATGCGCAGTCCATTTAACCAGAAGATTATTGATGGTTATTAACGACAACCCTGAAGAGAAGTGGAAACAAGTTTGTCAAACTAAAGTTGATAGTAGTAAAAGTTGGTATGTTTGCTTCAGTCAACCACCAAGTGAAACACTGATGGACCCAACACCCTTTAACACTGGACATCTAAAGACAGACAACGTTTGTGGATATTTGTTAAAAGCACAAAAAGGTAGAGAAGGATGAGCATGTGCTTACTTAACCTGGTGTTTTATTCTAAGTAAAAAAAGATAGGAAGACTTCTTGTCTTATTTCTTAAGCTGTCACGGCCACAGAAGTTGTATAATTAAGTGTAATTAATCAAAATTTAGAACTAATTTAGAGCAGAACATTGTGTAGTATAACTGAAGGTTGAAAAGTTTTGTAAATGGTGTGGTTATAGTAAAGGAAGACTGAAAAATAACACTTTGCATTGTCTTGTTTAATGTTCCCCTTGGGGGATACAAAGATTATGGTTTGAAGATAGCCCATCTAGTGACAAGCCAATCGAAGGGAACGTTAATTCATTAGAAACTCAAGCTCCGTAAAACGTAACTACCTAAAGCTATACACAATATTGTTTTACTAGTAACACTTCCTTTCAATTCAGATGATGCGAAGGGTACCTATATGCCCATATAGTTGGCTGAACTTTTTTTGCAGTATTGCTTTTCTGGTCAAAAGTTAGAGGTGTGACCTATACACAAGTACCTCAATTTGTAGGTCATTGGTATCCATACTTTTAAAACGAAAATAATTTGCCATAACCAACATGCTTACAGCTTGTGCTAAATGCTTCACACCATATCAAAGTCTTCAGCAGTCCGGGGGAGTGGGTATTTGTCTTCGATAGCAATACAACCGAGTTTTCTATAATCAACGCATAAACCCATATTTTGGTAAATATTTTTTAAAAGCACTAGGCCCATTTGCAGGTCGAGATCACATGATACAAAGTACGCCATAACTGGAACGCAAAAGAATGTGTCAGACTCCGAAACAAAACACGATTAAATAGAAAAGTGTGATTTTTCTTTGTTAACATTTTTTAATGGAGTCTTGTCACATGCTTTTGCTCTCCAGTATGTCGGATTTTGTACCGTGACCTATAACTGCAAAAGGCCAATTGAAGCTGTCAGACTTGTGCTGCTCACTGTATGGTTACAAAAGCCTCAAGTTTTGGTCAAAAAAGTGGGGTTTGACTTAAACAGCGGTATGCACGGCAAGGCTTGACATTCTTAGGTACTGTACTATATGTTGTTATCAGTTTCTTTGTGCCGATGATGTTGTAGGTTAATCCCCAGGAAATCGCTTTGCGCGAAATCTTAGTAACAGGAGATAGGTGATGACTTATATGTAGTAGGATTGATAATTGGGATTCGACCGTACCCCGAGGCTTGTCATATACCCTTCCATATACTGTTTTTCGCCAAAATTGTACCAGTTTTGTATGTCTTATAGAAAATCGTACACCTCTCGGTTGTCTTTGTTCTTTGATAGTTTATAATACCCGTTGTCTGATTTCACAGAAAATAAAAAAAAGCAAATCAATCAATCTTTTTTTAATTCTTGCCAAAATATGTTGATAAAATATGCTGAACCTTTTAGTTCTGTTGAAAAGTCATTAACTGTTGAAGTATAGACTTACTTGAGCTTGGAGCTCAAACCCTTTAACAACTTCCAAAGACCCATTTGGGGCAAATTCCAACCCTACATGGCCCACTATGGGAAGTGCATTCATTCCCTAAAAAACACTGGAGTAGGCAGTAAAAAAACAAGCTTGCAAATTCAAAATAGGTTGTTTATTCAAATATTCAAGTTTGGTATGGGACTAAATCAGATTTGGTCACTAGTAATTTTATTATGGTCTATTATACAACAAAGCTTTTATTCAGACTAACTTAAAAAGCTCTGGCCAAGTTTTCTCATGAATCAGCACAAACATTTCAAATCTACTATACAAAACTTAACTTATTTTGAAATGTTCTTTCGATCAGACCAAGCCAACTGACGAGCTAATTCATTATCCTTCATGGCCATTGCTTTCTACAATAGTTATAGTCAGCGGTTCTGTTTTGTTACTTGTATTGGAGCGTTTGTGTGCTCACCTCATTTTACTGGTACATAAATATGTACACGAAGATGAGTCTCACTTTGATATAAAATGCAATTTTAAATATATATAATAAAATACATATTGACAATTTTTTTTAATACTGTACAATTTGCAAAATGTGTTCAAAAAGAGGTTTGCTACCAAGTCATTTAACTGTTCGCATGTGAAATCTCACCTTAGGCTCGAACAGCTTTAGCTTGTTCTTGTTCACATTTATCTTTGTTATAAGCGAGAAAATAAAACTTTTGATCAACCCACTTCCAAATATTTGTAGAGCAGGACCTCAGTAACTCAAACTCTGAAGGGAAACCAAAGATGGTACCAAAAAGTTGGAAAGTTGATGAATATTGAATTTGCACGTCACTGCTATTCAACACTCTTGTTCACATACCGTAAAAACCCACTTAAAAGCTCTGGGCTTATATAACTTAAAAGGGGTTTGGGATATGCTCAAAAGCGGAGGGTTGTATCCGGGGGGCTTATAAGCGGAAAAAACCCTGTATATTTTCAAGAGAAACCAACGGACACACGTTTACTTCACTGTAGCACTAAATATGTCTTTTCTTTGCGGCAGCCAGGGCTATAAAGTCAGTATGCCTTATAAGATCGGGAAACGACTGCGATCAAATACGTGATAAGTTAGTTGCACTAACTCTAACCATGGAGGTGGGAAGGGAATCCAAATTGCTGACAAGAAGAATTACTGGATACTTCAGTGAGCAGTTCGGGTGAACTCTGAGAGCCAGAGTTCAAGTAAAGGGGGTGAATTTTGATCAAGTTAAACAAAATTTTAGCTAGGTTAAATCCAAGAAAAAGAAACTAAGTTCAAGTAATCCGAATTAGAGCTACCAGGATTCTGCCTTACTTTAACGCCCACAAAACAATAACTTTAAAAGGAGGCGTGATCAAACAGAACACAGCAAATGTTTGAAAAAAACCCTGAAAATATTGTACGAAATCTAGACTTCAAGCTAATGTCAACAAACTGTGGCATCAATTGAAAAAAGATAAAAAAAAAATTCATATCTAGACTAATAAACAGTTAAAGCCAATCAATTCAAAGTACAGATTGAAACAATTATTGCACAAAACCACTGAGTTAATCAAATCTCACTTTACATCTGCGGCAAATCGTAACCCCATATGCGGATTCCTTATTCCTCTCAAAGATGAGCCTTTTAAAGGAGATTCGCCAAATGTCCTGCTATTGAATCTTGACAGTCGAGAATCCTTCTTTAGTATTGATGGACTATAAAGACCTGCTTCTGTAGATGTAGTGATAGATTCACGTGGCTTAGCAAGGCGGCAAATATCACTGTTTTCTATTATGTGCTCCTGAAAGATATTGAGATCATTTAGTTAGGTTAGTTGGTATACGTACAGTAGGCGCTTGGCTTTAATTATGTTATGTACCTCTACCTCCTCCTAACCAATTCCCTGCACCAAACCAGTATTTTGCTGAAATAAGTCCTAAATCACTATCCATGTAGAAGCCACTCCCTTTGTTATGGACTAAACAGACGAAAACATGTGACTTATCAACACTGATCAATACAAAAATGCTGAAAACCCCATCCTGAACAGCGGAACATACACTTGTACCTGTAATGTACAGTACAGTCATTATATTGAGGTTGATGCAAAATGTCCTAAGTGTCAGTATCAGACCATCCTTCAAAAAAAAAAATCTTTATGCATTGCTACAGTGGCAATAGGAATCATAATACCTAGTTCAGATTGTTCTTGTAATCCATATTGAGTTTCAACCAAGACAATAAGAAGCAAGTCTACTTTTAACTAGCGAAGATAAGCTTCCAAAATGTCAAGAAATTCCTACAATCTATGCTTCAGGTAAAAACACTTCCCCCTCCCTTTTTGCTAATGACAAAACGAGAGGGAGAGGGTGCTTGACTCAACCAGGCTGCAATTATTGTACTTCAATATGCATTTACTTTGTTATTACTTTGAAGTTTAATTAAACTTTGACTAGAACGCCTACTTACCTCTATCACTCTTAACTTTCCATCAAAATCGTGACTGTCCAGGGGCGTGGCATGCCGTCTGATGCATTTCTCAGATATATTATCAATTGCAAGTTTGATTTGCCCAAGAGTTTCGCTCTGCAACACAAAATGCCGCATAGCTTTAGTCTTATCAAACCGATTGAATTATGACCTGTTCATAACAAGAACAAGTTGTTACTGAGAGTAAAGCTTTCCTGGTGGGGGGGATTTCAACTAAATTTCATTAAAGCAAACTATTGCGTATTTTTAGCAAGAAAATACTTTGGGTCGCAAAAGTTGAAATGGTGTGTGTCACTGGGACACAAACAATCTGTGGGGTATATACAAAGCGTTACTGTGTAAAATACTAGCTTAAGCAGGCAGAAACGTTTTTGAGTAGGGAAAGTACTCTTTTCCTTTGATGCCAAATAGTTCTTAATGGTGCATCACTTTTTTTTGGGCCAAAAGACTGAAATATTAAGCACACATGACTGGAATTAGAAAACACAAAGTCGTGTTGCATCAGGGACAAAGTTTTCCTTGATCCTTGAATAAGTTGATACTTTTGTCGAAAAATAATTCGTGCAGTCTTTGTTCAAAAATTGTATAGAAAGTACAATAAGCTGATTAACTAACACTAAATACATGAAAAAGAAATTAGAAATGTGGAATAACAACATCAAGTGCATCTTGAGAATTTGCCGACATTAAACTTATTTTAACAGCTATATTTGCCAGTTTCTTCTGGTTCGATGAAAAAGATTTGTGCTATCTATTTTCTTTCATAAAGTGCAACTTGTAAAGGGAATTACTAAATATCATATTCTACAAACCTGTTGCCTGAAAGTCGCTTTTCTGTCAATAAGTTGCTGGTCTAACTTTGCGTTTCTCTGAATGGCATTCTCCAGTTGCTGTTGCAGTGTTGCTAGTTTGCTGTTCTTAAGCTGCAGACATAAATTTCATTCAGAAGATTAAGAATAGTTGTCATATTTTACTAGAAAGGGAATTCCGTGGAACAACAAGCTTACAAAGTTAACGGAAACCTATATACTACCATAATTGTATCAAACTTAAATGATTTACATTTTTAAATGAAATTTTTGGTTTAATTAATTCAGATTTTCTTCAGTGGATGGCGATACCAATGGAATAAGGCAAACAGTCCTTCAAAATTGATAAAAAAGTACTAGTTAGGATGTGACCAAATTCAGAAGCAATGATTTCTACGCAGTATTTGTGCAACAGAAAGTAACGCCTCAAGAGGTTTCACTGACTAACTCAAATTTTGAAGACACCAATGGAGTGGAAAAGGCATTTGAGATATCAAAAGGAGTTTCACCTGAAACATTTCTGCAATACTATTAAATGATATTATCTACTCAAGCGTGATTAGCAAAGAACAGATAAGCCATGAGTGAACTATGAAACCCCTTTGTGGAGAATGTTGCAAAACACGAGACCATCTATAGATTTTATCAGTACGTATTCCAAATCTTTTTGAACAGAATTTGAGAAATACTGGCATTTTACGTTATCAAAGTTAGAAATAAAATCATCCCTGCAAAGTGTACCATTAGGAGTTGCTGATACTGATCAAAAAGCATTTAAATTCCTTATAGTACTACGCAAAACTCATCTGTGGAACTGCTGCAAGAAAAATGTACTACCAATTCTTCAAGGTTCAGGTTAGTCCAAATATCGCACTAAATATTTCATGGCTGTTAAAAACCATTCTGAAAAAAAGGATTTAATCCACAACATTTGGCGCTTGTTTTCTGAAAAATTCTTAACAACATACATACCACAAAGTAACCATACATTGCAAAAAAGGTGAGATATTATATTCATTTGAACCGTTGTAACTAATTTCATGTTATTTTATTGAGTCAATTAACTGTAACACGTTTAGGAAACAAAGACAGTTGCAAGAAATAAAAAATACCGTAATTGCCGTTACACTTTTTGACGTGGGGGGTGGGGGGGTATGTGTGCTGCCCATAACTGATCATATAAAAATGGTCCAATTTTGTTTGGACCAGCCTATGAAACAACAATTTTTCCTGATACTTAATATGAAAAAAGTAAATTTTGTGAGGAATCCACAGACTATAAGTGTTTTTCTCCTTTGCTCTGAAACAGGTGTTGGTTTCTGCAGTTTTGTCATGTCTGAAATAGGGTCTTGATTTATGCCAATCTCGTACCCAGGCTTTTTCCTCTCCCGAGAGAAAGACCCCGGTACATCTTCCACGTTCATTTTCTTTGTCACCACCTAGATTTCCGGGTGGCACATGACCAGACCCAACCAGGGTCTTTCTCTCGGGAGAGGAAAGAGCCTGGGAACGAGGTTGGATTTATGCTCCCTGGATATACCATCCCACCCAAATTATGGGTGAATCACCAGTTCCTTATATCAGTCACTTTGCAGTAAGAGTGGACACCACCCACTCCATCTGCCCTTTCAGCTTTCTTCACATTTGCAGTTCGTTAACTGATTAACAAAAACTTTAAAGAACCCTGTTCATCTGGGCGTGGTTTGTTGTTGTTTTCACCCACTCCATGGAGCAAAACAGGCGATAATGTCACTTGCTATTGTCAAACAGTGCCACTATGACAGACTATTCATTGGTTAAATGTAAACTAATTGAACCAAGAAAAGGAACAGGTTGTATTTTCTTTTTGAATTTCACTCCTTTCCAGCAACCCCATTAAATGGCAGATTTGAGCTCATAACCAGGCTGGCCTCTACCGAGGGGTGGAAATGGTTTTTCTAGAGTTAAACTCAAATGTCATGACCACACAGTGAGTCAACTTACCAATAAATTTTGGGTATGCTCCAGATTCATATCTTGCAGCTGTTGCTGTTCCTTCTCAAGCTGTTTGACAGAAATAAACAATCGTCACAATATGTTTTAATAAATAATGAATGAACGTATTTAGTCAATTAGAGATACACATAAAATTTTATATTTGTTACTTATACTGGTAAATAGAGCAACATAAAATTATGTGTTTCAATGTTTTTCGTAATTGCTTTAATTAATTCTTCATTCAAAAAAGAGTGAAAACTATTGCTTAAAAGTAAAAGATTTTATGGAAACAACTAAAAGTTCAGGATTTTTTTTCTATTAGTTAAGAGTACAATACTATTAACCTAGAGATGGTGACCAGTGAGTGGGTACCCTATAAACCCTTACAGTTGGAATTTAGGCATGCTTGTCATGTTTTAAGGGGTTAAACGCAAAAGCTGAAGTTTTCTAAGTTGGCTAAAAATGCCCCTAAAACAGTATAATTATGCATTAACTACTACTAACCTAGAAAAAAGACAAAAAGGCTTTATAATTAAGATTTATGAGTTTCTTTTAGTTTCTTGGCAATACTTCAGAATTGTGTATGGTAATTATTTCTACCCAGGAAATGCTGTTTCTAAGCACGGTACATTTTACCAATTGAAATTAACTTGTAAGAACAAACTAAGGGAGTATACAACCCTCTTGAGGCTTTTCAGGAATTTTACAGGAGCCATTATGATAATATATATAATATAAATCATGTACTCCAATGTGTACTGTTGTGTACCTGGTCTGCTCTGTCGGACAACATCTGTACTAAGGTTTCATTGGTTGAGCTCAGTGTTCTAAACCGCATCATTACTCCCATAAGCATAGAGTCACTCATCTCCAGGTAATCTATGAAGTTTTAATTTACAAAATTTAAGTGTTGAACCACCTTCAAACATTCACATTTAAAGGAGAGGGGAACAGGCAGTCTGGTTCCAACAAAGAGTTCTTGATACATTTTTAACATGTTTAACTTTTAGAAACTCTTTTGGGTGGCTTTTTCCAGGGTGAGCATGTCTCCCCCATGGAGAAGGGGGTAGGGAGTGGGGGGGGGGGGGTCAAGAGCAGGAGGGTAGAGTTTAACCGAGAGCTTCAGTATCAGCCAGTTTGCAAGTATGTGGATTCTCCTTTTATTTATCCACACAAAATTAGAGTTACAGAAAATTATCATACACAGCAATTTATTTGAGGTGAAAAACAAAACTCTCCAAACCTGTTATCAAAGAAACTATCAAGAAAGTTTAGGAGAACTTACCAACACACCATATGGCTTGTTTGGGCTGAGAGGGTAGAGTTAAGTAAACTAGACAAAATAATACATTTTGCTGTTACCTACACCAGTCCCTCTATTTTTTGCGTAGATGGACAAAAAAATTATGAGTTTTTAGCACTTTTTCAATAATGATATAATAATGTTTTGTAGAAATCATAAAAGCAGTGCTACAATTTCCCCTGCTCTTGACAGGTGGTGGACACTAGAAAGTAATAGTTTTGTACCTACTTAAAAAGGTATACTTTTGGGTTAATTTAAATTGGGTTTTATTAATTTGGGAGACAATAAATTTTGCAATTCAGTGTTAAATATTCACTATAAATACCTTCTGGAAGTCTATCCAGCACTCTCAAAAGATATTTTTCATAAATAGAGTATTTTGCTAGTTTTGACTCCAATGCCATCTTTCTGCAAAATAGATGATAAAACCACTGTTTATAGTATGATAACAAGTAGATCTGTTGTTATTGCAACTTACATATAGCTCAATACAGATATCTGAGAAACCATCCTCCCTTCCCTCCCTCCCAGATCACTACATGTACTACCAACATTGGCTAAGGGAGGGTTGGGTGAGATTTTTCCCAGAAACCTTAATTATAATAATGATAGTAAAGGCCCTTCAGACAATTTCAAAACAAGAGGCTATATGAATATCATTTATTGGGCCTTGTAATTTTTTAACCCTTTCAGCCCAAGCAAGTTTATCAACATCCATCTTCTCCAGACAATATCAATACAAAATTAATTGTTTTGTTTTGAGAATATAGGAATTGATCACACACTGCAAGCTGTCCACTATGGAAAGAAAAGTTCTCCAAAACTGTTTTAACAGAAAAAAAGGAAATGGATACAATAAAGGCGAACTTATCAACACATCATTTGTCATGTTTCTGCAAAGGGTTATGTTCTAAAAATTTGGTTTTGTAAACTAACCAGTTATTTTGTGTTCAGAAATTATATGGGAACATTTTTTTTCCTGATCTCAACATACTTACACTCCAAACTTACACTTCAATCTTGTTATAAACACCCATGGTTCTGACGACTGTTACAACAGTTGTTTCAAAACAATCTAGTTTTTCAATCAGGTCATTCCAATGAATCAGTGGTACATGAGCATTTATTTATTTAGGGGGCTAGGATTTTTTAATATTGCCTGTTGGGGGGGGGGGTCATGGTATTTTACAACTGAACTAAAGTGGCTCAGATCAGGCATTCTTGCTAATTTTCAAGATGTACATCTTGCCAGCCCCCTCCAAGACATAAATAATGAATGGTCCCAAATTAAATTGAGAATTAAGCAAATCATCATAAATTCTGTTATGGGCTGAAATGGTTCAATTTTATCCTCATTCTCCTTACTTTGATCTTAGTGTATCCAGTTCATTTGCAAGGATGTCTGATTCAGCTTTTTTAGCCTCTTTCAGCTTTAGCTCAGTCTGGTATTTTTGAATTGCTCTTCGTCTCTTGGCATCGTTTTCTTGGATAAATTTTTCAAATTTCCCAACTCTATCACGGATCTGGAAGTTAGATAAATACAGTTTAAAACAAAGGTATACATAAGATGAAGTCAAACTTACTTTCACTTGCACCTCCAAAACCTTTACCCTGTCCCAGCCTAGCTAAAGAAATGCTCCCATTGCTTAGGGATGGGCCATATTGAGGGGGTCCCAGGGGCCCCACTTACAAAATTTTACTGAAGGTGGTTGGGGATCTGAGGGATATTTTTGGGTCTGAAATTTTGGCCGAAAGGGCTTTTTTGGGTCTATGAAAGACCTGGGCACATTTTTGAGTGCAAAAAACCCCAGTTTTTGGGGGGGTAATGTATTTCACATCAGCTCAAATCAACAATTAGATGAGCCCAACTTACTGCTGGTGTAGGATTTTTTGGGTATGCTAAAAAGTAGGGATTTTTTGGGTAGACAAATTCCAAAGTTGGGATATTTTTCGGGGTATGAAATATCAACCTCTGTTGGACCCCCCCAGTCATTAAAACATCCAAATGGGTTCCTGGGGGGGTGGTAGTGGGGGAGTTGCTGAAGATATCCTGAAACAAACAAAAGCAAAAACCATCATGCTTGCTAAGCTTTATGTTATGCACTGCTTTATGACTGATAAAAAAAACATCTGGCCACCCATTTTGACAGTTGGGAAAAAATTCTTGCGTTGGCCCAGCTTTTAACTCCCTTCCCACCTCAAGTCAAATGTTAAATGATCCACTTGTTAATAGATTTAATGGCTGAGAATATTTGAAAGTAGATTGCAGCTTGAGTTTTCATGTCACATGTTCATGCTTCATACAAGCAATAGTCAACTAAAGTTCATAAAGGAAAGTCATATCTCTTTAACAAACACATTCCCCTTATCTCTGGCATTCCTAAAACTGAAAAAACTAATGATATAATTATCCTTTTCTTTGGGTGCCCCCCTCTCCTCAAGAACAGAAAAGATTTACATATTAAAATTTAGACGAGTGCCTGATTAACTGCATAAAGAACCCCCCCTCCATACACAAAAGACTCACTCTCTGGATCAATGCATCAGCTCATCAACTCATCATTGTGTCAATCTTGTATGATGAAACAACACATATCAATGTCAACATGTTAACTTGCTAATGTGTGACGAAGCACTGAGATGTACCCAAATTTACATGCATTGCTTTGCTCAACTAGAAAGAAAGACTTGTTGACACTTTCACACTTTGGCGAGTCGACTAGCTCGTGAATTGACTAGTTGATGACTTGCTAAGTTGATGTATTGATGAGTCGACTGGATGGGCTTTCTGCGTGTGTGGGTGTGGAGAGGGGGGGGAGTCCACAATTCCTCCAAGCCAGTTGCATAAATTTTTGATTTGTCAAACTTTGAATTGCCTTTATGCAACTGGATCTCATGTGGGAGCAATTGCAGAATACCCCCGGCCCCATCCCCATCCCCCACCCCGCAATTGTTCTGGGTTCTACAGCACACATTTTCAAAAGGAGTGCGCAGTAATAAATTAACTTGAATTGGACTTGGAGGGGTATTCAGCAATGTAGCCCTCGTGCGTACAGAAGTGAATACTATAAGTAACCTGCATTTGCTTCTTCTTCAGTTCTTCCTCCTTCGCCCGACAAGCCTCCATCCGCGTTGCAAATTGCTTCCGTTTAATGTCCAAGTCTTCCTGAACCTTTTCAACTTCAACTTCTTTCTTCAACAACAGCGTGGACTGAAGAGTGTTGAGCCCAGATTCGAGAAGTTTACCCGAAGTCTGGTGGAACAAAAGGAAACATAAATTTGAGCTGCTGGAATCGATTGCATGCACATGTTAAATTAAAACTCTGAATTGAACATACCGTTTCACATTTATAATAATTATCACGCAAAGCAATTTAAGATCGAGATGTGTGCATTGTTTCACAGCTGCATCAGTTCAAATAACAATATTTTAGCCTGTGCTGCTGATCCTGCGCGTGCGGTTTTAGTGGGAAGTGTTGATTCGTGCAACTTAGCGCGCGCTTTGCAGAAAAAAAGCTACTGACTCTAAATCAAATTGAAAATCTAGAACACATTTAAAAAACAATGATAGAATTCTCGATCGCGTATTTAAGAAGTCAAGAAGTTACAGAATTTAAACAATTTTTAAATTTGCGAATAGATCGAAGCTGGAAATATGAATACCTCTTTGACGATGGGGAATTTACGAATATCTCTGTCTTCTTCTTCATCTTCTTCTCTGTATTAATATAGCACAGAAGATTAACGTAACCATTCAAAATCTAAAATTAAATTAAGTGTAAATTGCAAATTATGAGTACCTTCCTGACAATGTCAGTGAATAAAAACTTCAACTTGTTGAACTTCAAGAACTAGAAAGTAGCGTTTCACCGAGTCTGAGAATTTGATGCACACAGATGACATATAGAACATGACAAACCGCTCACCTGAGCTGTGTAACAAATACATTTGTCTTCTGTGGTTCTAATTCCAGACGGTACGTTCCAGCAGCGCTCATTTTGCTTCAGAGATAAGAGATTATAGATTTCGACCACAAACAACCATTAAACTGTTGCCCGCCTGCATGATGGCAACGTTCTGGAATACCGATTCTGTTGTCATGGCGACTCGAAAGTGATACCGCGCGCCAAGCATATCTTGAAGACTGGAACCAACAACAAAGATTCAACAAAGTCGCGCACAATACATATCACTCACGGTAACTGGCAAAAATTCAACTTGGAAAAATCACTGCCGTCCGTTAAATTCTGAAAAAAGATAAACTTTTTATAGAAATTAGAGAAAAAAAACAAATCAGGTGTGGTCCTACTAAAATTTAGATTTAAATATAACTGCAAATGCAACCTATTTTATTAAAATAACGTATGCGGTGTTCACACATCAACGTGTTTTTAAGATGGTTTTTAATAAATTAATTGAACTAACTTTTTCAAGTTGTTATTTTTGGAACTAGAAAGCATAAAAAGCTTCAGGACTGAATCCAACTTGGATGGCTTTGTTCAAAAATTGTTTGCTTTAAGTTTTGAGCCGAAAATGTTCCTTTGCTAGAAAATAATTTTATAACCAGTTTAGAGTATTTTATTATTTTCAAACCAAATGTTACTCCCATACATTTGCTTAAAATTGGCGACGATCCCGATCCCTGACCATCCCTGATATGTTGACTTAAATACCGCAATTCGCATCTAAAGCTTGGGCTACCTGTGATTTATCTTCACTAAATTTTGGTTTTGCAAAAATGTGCTTTAATTTTCAACTCTGTTTTGTTTCGGTTTCTTTACAATTCTCAGATTTAATTCTGAAGCAACAGCATGAGTTTGAGCCTGGCTATTGATCACAAAAAAACTGTTTGCCACTGTGGTCATAAACAATATTTTTTACATTTCATTTTATACACCTCATTTATTGCAACTCACAGTAACACTTAAATTTTGCTGGCTTTATGAACATAAAGTCAGTAACAACCATATTCAAAGGAGGCCAATTAATTTGGTATTAGATGGCACGCAAGTTCACTCTAAGTTTTTGTAGTACAAGCACATGTAGGTATATATTCTTTAATTTATAATTTTCCATTTTCTTTGTAAAGTGGCCATGCTTTCCTATGCCGGGGATTAGTTTAAGACAGCCAAAATTTTATTTTCGCAAATTTTAAATAATTTGGTTAAAAAAATGAACATGTACAAACATATATTGTTCTGATACACTTTTCAACCACATGGTTTGATGTACAACAGAGAGTTCCACTTTGCTTCTTTCTCCACTTGTTTGGTCACAAGATTTGCGGCAAAAAGGAAACTTGAAGAATGCACCTCAATAAGACTGACACTGTTCCAAGACTGAGGACATAACTAACCTGTCTGTCAGCCCTTGCAGGACGTGGCTCAGCTTTGTTTGTTTAATATTAACTAACTAACCAACTAACTAGTTTTTATTAACAATAATTAAATAACAATTGATGTTATTTCAGCATGGATGACTTGCTCGTAAATGTAGAAAAGTGGAGGATATCTCTATTGGAATGAGTGTCATTTGTCTTGGTGGTTGGTGCCTCTTTCACTTCTTCTTTTCCTCAACTTCTGTTTCTCCTTCCTTAAAGGGGTCCAACCTTTTCATCTAGGAAAGCAAAGGATTCCATTGCAATACCCTGCAGGGCTCCAAGTTCACCTTTTTTTCAAGCCTGTGCATTTGTGTAACTACTACTCTCAAATTATTATCACAAAACTATCCTTCCCAAAGATGATTATTGAGACCAGCTGGTTATTAACTCTGAGCCAGTTGCTGGGGATTGATCCCAGGGCTTCCTGGTTTTGTGTGTGCAAGGTTAGCACAGTCGGTAAGATCTCTGACTGCCAACCTGAAGGTCCAATATTCAACCCCTGGCCTGTCGAGGGTTGTACTTTGGCCGACCTTCTTTTGCCACACCATCTGAGAACAGGGACATGAAGCCATTGGTCTAGTCTCTTGACATTTTATTGGGGGACTTAAAAGAACCCCCATATTTGTCAATAAGAAAAGGCTAAAGCCATTGTTGTGGGCTGTTAACTGAGGCAAAACTTAACATCTCAGACAAAAAGTCATTGTGAACCGCTTACGAGCGGTCTGCTAAAACCTGCAACCATCGAACCTTGCATTTGTTATCAACAGGTTGCTGAAAAGCCTTGCACCTCAAAATGTATGCATGTATCAGTATGAAGGCAGTCAATGGTCTTACCAACTATGTTAACCGTGAACACTGTGCACATTAATTTTTGTTTAAACTATGAACACTACATTTGTTGACTTAACAGATTAAACTATTTCATGGCAGAATTACCAACTGCTGGTTGACTAAATAAACTTAACATATATTTTTATAAATTTATTTACTACTGAACAGAAATGCTGTCTCATGTTGCAGTTCCTAATATTCCCTCGAGTCCCATCGAACACACAGTAACACTTTGTGGTGGCGGGGTTCAACCCACAGTACTCACAAACTGAAGTGAGCTAGAACCACAATGACTCACTTACAAAAGCTCTTGCAAATATATACTCTGCATAATAAATACCCTAGGGAACCTTACATAATCAGAACAAATACTTCCGTTCGTATAAGGAAAACATTTCTCTCTCCATTGCAATTCATTGTCATTCACTGTACATTCCAAGAGAAATCTATCTCTTTCACTGGTCTCACTCTCTGACTGTATTTAATGCAAAACTAATGGTAGTGAATATCTCAAAATTTAGACATAACCTTCATTCATCTCTTCTAACAACTAAAGATCTTTTTAGCCAAACTTACTAGCAAAATCAATAAAAGAAAATTAAAATTAATTTTGGTTCTTTTCAGACTCTGCTTCATCTCTTTTTAATGCACTTACTTCGGGTGTAAAATGTACGTCCTGACGTAGGAAACACAAACACCTTACTGTGTATTATTTAGTACAATTTTGGAATCTCTTCTGTAACCCGGTTAGTCTTAAAGTATTTCCTTTCCTTTATAATTGAAATTTGAAGGCATTTTTTTAAAAATTGCAAAATGATTTATATGACTTCTTTTAGTAGGTATGGATTTAATTTTAGATGTTACATGTGAAGTGCGGACCAGTCGAAGAACTGTAACAAGGTTGACTTAGTTATTATTATTTCTAATTTAAAAGTGAGTCACCATCTCATTTACTCCTGGGGGCCCCACTCACATTTTTTTCTGACAGGGGGGGAGGTCAAAGGGATTTTTTGGGAGGCTGAAATCTTGGCCAAAAGTGATTTTTCCAGGTCTATGAAAGGTACTAGGATTTTCTTGGTTGCAAAAAAAATACAGGGATTTTTTGGGGTATTGTATTTTTCATCAGTTTAAATTGACAGTAATATAAGTGAAATTTACCTACTGTTGGCATGGGATTTTTTTGGGGTATACTGAAAATACTGGGAATTTTTGGGTAAAGAAATTCTGAAGTTGGGATTTTTTTGGGTATAGAATATAAACCTTTGTTGGACCCCCCTCCCTGTCAAAAAAACTGAGTGGGCCCCCTGAGCATCTACTTTACTTTCAGAGCTACTCTACTGGTGCTTGACACTGTTACTCAGTTTCAGTCTCAATTCTTTTCAATAAAGTTATAAGATTAGGAAACATGTCTTGCAAATGTGGGTAGCACAAAAGCTAGCTTAATCACAATACCTTCGTTAAACTCTGAATAAACTCCTCAATCTTGGATGTCATTTCTCCTTTTACAAACATTTCCTCGGGATTCACTAACAAAAATGATACAAAAAAGTAAAAAAAAAGTTATACTAAAAACTATGTGACAAATTTTTGTGTCTGAAATGTAAGCATAGTTATAATTTCATTTCTTTAAAGAAAAATGAGAGAAATATGTCAGCCGCTTACCTAAACTTTTTTAAGAAGGGGGGGCAGTACTGAAATATTTTCTCCCATTAGTATATGACAGGAGGGTGGGGTCCAAAAGTTGAGCTCAACCCTACCCTACCCCAAAAATATACAGTCTGTGGTTTCCATCTGTAACTGTTTTGGTTTTGATCTTATGGTAGATTCATCCTTGTCATTCAGTCTTTTTTCCAAATTGATTTTACGGATATGCTTCATGACAACCTTGGACAACAACTAAAACAAGATCACACTTTTGACACAGTTTTTCAAAACGATTATATTTTAAAACGGTCATGGCTCAAAATTCTCAAATTCATACCCAAAAAAAATACATGAGCTTAAAAATGATACCTTAAAGCCACACAAAACTCCCTAAAATGATACTCTTAAACTTTAACTTAGACCCCCCCCCCGTCATGTATTAATGGGAGTCCCGCCTGGGCCAGGAGCATGACACTTCTAAGAATGCCACAGTCACTTTGTCAAAACCTCTTGGGGGGCAACTGCCCTCCTGCCCTGTCTGTCACGGTGCATACGGCCTTGTATGCCAATCCAACTTATGTTGCTTAACTTACAAATAAATTGACGCAGAGAACTGCGACTTGCTCAAAATTAAATAATAATAAATAAGCTAAATTTGTTACAAAACAAAATTCCATCTGTAATCAAGTTGATGACAAATTCCAACTCTGAAGAAAGAAGAAAAAATATACGAGAGGTCTAGTTTAGAAATAACTTTCTTAAAGAATTTTTTGTTTTTGAGGCTCAAACTTCAAGTGTATAAACATATATAGGGACAATTAATAAAGATTCCCCATGTCTTAGTCCTGACATGCTTCAGGGTCTGATTTGATTTTGTAGTGACGCGTTTCCATATTTCTGCTGCATTTACTTACATCTCACGTTTTCCCCTTTTCTGTGTAGATAAACCATTGTCATCTGCGTACTAAAGATTACTCCACACATACCGATCAATAGATACGTGTTGTACCGATTGAGCCACAATCGAAAATCATTCCAAGGCGCCATTTTTTCTTGCTAGTCTCATGCTACCGCGGCAAACGTTCGTGCTCTACAAGAGCCTGGGTACAAGCCTGTAAAGTTTTTTTAAAAAAAAATCTTTTGTTATCTCTAGTGTTGCTATAAAAATCAGTTTTAGTACAGATGATTGTCTCCTTTTGATTATCTTCAAGGTGGTGACATCTAAACTAATAAATGTGAGAAGTACAACAAGAATTTAAAAAAGTAAAGTTGCGCCGACAATGAAGGACTGGAAACGAGCGGGCAAGACGCGGGCAATGACATGTCGGAATAATGACTGCGCATGCGTGGGGATTGGAGCTTCCGGTGTCCGATTTGATCGCAGTGACACGCAC
>JAOBRG010192096.1:0-17702 GCA_027574985.1 Umimayanthus nakama | reverse complement strand
AGTACACTTGCGCCTTCAATGCTCAATCCTATTTTAGCTGGGTCAGCTCTGTACTGCTTTCAGTGGGCTTGTTATTCAGTAGTTTTAGGCATGTTGAAGATACAGGGCAAGGGAAATCATGCTCTCAAATCCCATTTTTTATCAATTTAAAAGATGGTCAGAAGTGTACATGTACGCCAAAAAGGGAAAAAAACAATTGACATGATAAGCAATGATCCTTGTGCTCAACACCCACCTCTTTTTATCAGGTTTGATAAAGCGTTCTTTTCAACAAGCCTTTCTTCTTCCCACACAAGACACACAGCATTTTATAACTTAAGGTCTGCTTTTAAATCCTTGTTTACCAAAGCAGAAGTAACTGTGAATGCTTTCTCTTCATGACAACCGGATTTCTGCGTTTTAAAATGATGTGCCAAAAATCTAATAGCCAATGGTCTGTGGGAAGGGGGTACATACTCAGTTAAGTAATACATAGTGGGGTGGGAGGGGGAACTTGACCCACAGTCTCAACCCTCACCAGCCCATATAATGCCATTTGGAAGAGAGTTACTTCGAAAGTGGGGGAGCTGACTAGTGACTCATAGTGAGAAGTGGAAGGGGGAGGGGGGGGGGGGAGTGCTTGAAATCACTTTTTCTCAGTATCTTTATAATTTTCAAAAAAAAGTGGGGCGTAATCCCCCTAAGCCCATCCCCCTTTGCAGACCCTGGTTGATTCAAGTGCAAATCTATCAAATGTTGTTTCACTTTATGGGGGGGGGGAAGGTGCAGAGGTCTAAAAGGAGTTTTGGATGAAACTTGTGAATGAGCTTCTTTTCAGCCAATAATCTCCACCTCAGTATTCTTAGTTTCAGTTTTGATGATCTTTTGAAACATTTTTAAAGTCTATTTTTTACTTTATTTATTTATGAAATTTACAGCAAGTCATAGATTTATCAGAAGACAAAAGAGTAGGACTCTTGTAGCCAATCCTTCTCACTTTCTTGGTTTTGTTATGGCTGCTAGTGGCGTTTCTTTTGTTAAAATTTGTTATGCATTTATGAATACTTTGGTACAGAGCATAAGTTGTCCCTCCTTTCTTATATTTTTTAACCTGACTTTTTTAAAATGTATCTTTTCAAAAATCGGTCAGCTGGCCGGACCGCGGGCTGCCTTTTAGCAAAACCCTTTTTACGACACTTCCGTGGCGTAATTCAAGGTCTTAGGTTTTTCAGGCCTTGATTTACGTTACGAAAGTGTCTTTATTCTATGATCCTTATGTTTTCAGTGCAAGTTTGCGTTAAACTACTAAGAAGAGGCAATTTTGGCATTTTTTTGAAAAAAGATTGACTCTGTCTAAATGTTCCTTCTCGATGGTGCCCCGTGGCTATTATACACGCGAGACAGTGAAAGAATTTAGTAAACAAAATACTAAGATTACAGCGTGTAAAGGCATGAAATATCGGGAGGACATGTATGTTGCAAGACGTCTCGCTGTTGGGTACTGTCAATCGACTGTGGAAATTCTGTGAAGCTTGTACATTTATTGTGTTATTCTGAAGCACGATGTCTTGCTGTACTGTCAACTTAGGACATAAAATTATTCGTGATAACATTAAAATTCAGTTTCAAATACTATTTAAGTTTCAATTAAACGAGTGCCCCGGCGTGCCGGGACAACTTTTTGTTTGTTTGTAAATGAAAAGGCTTTAAGCCGAGATACAGTCAAAACCCGCGAGTAAGAACCTAAAGTTTAAGAACCTTTTAGGCTAAAATTTACCGATTATACCCCCTCTATGTAAGAACCTATTTATCCTAAAGTTTGAAATTAGGTTCTTAATTTTAAGAGGAATTGTAGTAAAAAGTGGGCTGACATAGACATCTACAAATGAGCATTTTTTTAGTTATCATTATAATACAATCATGTACAAGTAATCACTTATAATGAACATGTGTATTGGAGAAGTCTGAAAACTACCATAAATTGACTATCAGTGCTATTGTAAAACTTACCAGAAATTAAGAACCTTTTAAGAACCTAATGACCCTAGATTTTTGTTACATACCATTTATGTAAAACCTGTTTAGCCTAACTTGCCAAAATACAGGTTCTTACTCGCGGGTTTTTACTGTATACCTAAGTTTTAACGAAAGACCGACCTATCCGAATTATTTACAGGTATATGCAGCAAAAACCACGCATATTTCTTCATTTGATTTACCTTCCAAGTAATATTTCGAAGCATCTGTTTTGGGTCAGAGTTCAGTTTTAAAAAAGGCTGAAAAGCATTGTGTACTGATAAGCCTTAAAATCGAGTTATTAAAAATAAAGATAAAAAAAACCCCATGGGATAAAAGCATGTGTCAATCTATACGACGCCGCTTTTAATGGAATGTCGCTACGGAATCCTAGTATTTCGTGATATCCTTTCAAACTATGGCAACATCTCACAAGTAAGCGTTATTCAACTACTATTTTGTTTTAAAACTGAAATAAAACCTATTTTGGGTCAGTAAAACTTTAAAAACCCCTTTATCGCGCGTCAAGTCCATATGCTTTCATGCAGCTAGCATGACCAAACTTAATTTATACAATGTTTGTAAATGAAAAGGCTTATAGCCGAGATAACCCGGCTTGCCGGGATGACCCTGTACAGTTAACGCTTCAGTCTTCCAAGTGTTGATACTGTTAGACGATGGCTTCTCGCGAAGACGGTCGTAATATTCGGAGATTTTTTATACCAAGCCTAGGGGAAATGGAAAAAAGGTTCAGGAACAGCTGAGCATTGTTTGTTTGAGAGATCAACCTTAAAAATTACCTAAGTTCAGGAAAACGGCGATGTTGTCTCGGTCAGGCGAGATGCAAAGGCTCGCTAATTTTCGTCCGTCTCGGATTGCCGGGAGAGCCCGGCCCCCATGTATATGTAAACAGGCCCTTAGTCGAGGTGATGTCCAAACACAAACACAAAAATAAGGTTCACTCGTCTTTTTGCCTTGTATGTTTTGTGTAAATGCCTATTTTGTAACTTATATAATGGCCTTAGTAACAATGTCTTTAAAGTGAGTTGCTGATGATGTGCTTGCGCAAATTCCTTTTTTTAAACAGATGGAAAAATGCTTATTGAGCACGATCGCCGGAGTGCTGAATTGGAGGAAATGGGTCCGTCCCACCCTTTGAGGTACCTGGTGTTTAGCTGTCTGGAAAATGACCCCCACAAGCGACCAAATGCTGAGGAGGTTGTTGAACAACTCAAAGTTTTAAGAGTGCCTGTGGAACCTGTCCCCAGATGGTCGGAAGAAAACGTTGCCAGAAGCTTGACAAATATCAGCAGGATTTCTACCGAACGCCACTTTGAATACAAGTTTAAAGTAATTATTCTTGGGGAAAGTGATGTTGGTAAATCGACGATCATTTACCGCTTTATCAACCCTACCGCTAGTTTCCCTAATGTGTTGTTGCCATCAACAGTGGCTTTGTCGGAACACCACGAACGCCTTCAAGTTCGTGGCAAATGGATCCACCTCCACTTGGTGGATACCGCTGGCCAAGATAGATTTCATAATGCTGGGGATCTGGTGCCTCAGATATACCGCGGCGTTGAAGGCGCCGTTGTGGCGTTTGATGTCAGTTCACGGCTGACATTTCTAGAAACCCGTAAATGGGTTCAGCTGGTCCGAGAACGATTAGGCCGCCTAGTACCGATCATTCTTGTCGGCAACAAGACAGACGAGGAAACTAGACAAGTTCCTTCGCAGAGGGCAGAGGAATTTGCTAACAAGAACGACCTCTTTTACATCGAGACTAGCGCTAAAACCCGTACTAATATTGATGAGATTTTCTCAGTCCTGATTGAGCTGCTTATGCAAAACAAAGATGAAACACCGGAAGGTTACTCCTATAGCGGGACGCCGAAACGCTGCAAGTCCCCAGTTAAGTCGGTAGCACTGGAGTCTTCAATCACTCAGCGGAGTGTTGCGTCTGTCGCAGCAACAGTGAGCCCAGGAGGAATAAAACTAAGCATGGAACCAGCGCCGCGTTTAGATAGCGGCAACAACGACCCACACGGGCGACCAGAGCTTGGTCCATCGAAGTGGCGCTGCTGTAGTATCTTGTAAACTGGTTCACGTTTGATTTGCGGTTTTTATTACATTTTTGTGCAGGCGTATTCTTAAGCAGAAGTGTAAATGGTAGTACACACACACGAACCTGTCAACACATCATTTTTTTGCTTTGTCCATTCCCTCTTTGAAGCTTAAATTATGCAATCTTTATGTTGAACTAATGAGCCAAAGTTTGACCGAGTAATCACTTAGTCTCAACAAGGGAAAGGATCTAGCTTAATTTACATTAGCAAAAACTGTGTATTGTGAAAGCAACGGAAAAACAAACGCAGGCACACAGCACTAGACTGTTAGTTAACTGCTGTTTTGCTTTTTCGATTTCCACGAATAGTTCTCTTTTGACTCCCTAGGCTGCCGCTTGCTTGCTTCCACGGTGTGAAAGGCTCCATCTGTCTACACAGAGTTTGTTGCGTTCTAACAACATTTTGTTTTAGTGCTCCACATAATTGGTTATCAAAAGCAAGTTACAAGCTCTCCGCAAGAAAGTCGTAGATAAACAAAATGGGACACTCAGGCTGTGAAAAAATGAATCTACCTTTTGTTTTACTAACTTGTGAGGTTACTCCATTGAAGTTTACTTTTGGTTTATTAGGCTGTTGCTGTGCTTTACAGTAAAGTATACATGACACAGCTTTTCAAAAATACATTTGCGCAAAGTTATTTCGTCGGAAACTGTCCCCGCGAAAAAAAAACGTTACGATATTTTAGGGTTTTCCTGTGAATTTCGTTACATGCGCTAAACTGAGAGACTTTAGTGCACGGTATTGGAACTATTTTGGCTGCCTAACTAAGCTTAACAATAATTCAGGTTGTCATATAGAAATCTCGGAATCTGGCTTATTACAGACGTACAAATGAGCATGTTCGGAAGTAACATTCGGAAATATATCTATAGTTACTCAACGATGAAGTTAAGTATAACATTTCCATATCAAAATTCAAGGACTAGTTACAGTCTTCCCGGAAAGCTTCGAAGCCGTTGTAAAATCCATAGCGGGTAGGCCTGCTGTTGACACTTTCAACGAGTTTTCCGGCACTACGTGAGTGTCACATATCGGATACAATTTTCAGCCGCGAAAAAGATGTTTCTGTGTCCGCACAAAATCCTCTCCCGTATAATGTAAACGAGGCTAAAAACAGCTTGAATAGAGCTGTTTCGAAACACGTCATATCCAAGTATTGAGCAATATGGCAAGTGAGAATTTGTTATTTTTTTTAGTTCTACACAGATTAATAGATGAATCCAATATTTTGAAATATGCAAAAACACCTGAATTTGACAGGAATAAGGTAACAGGGCATGTTCTCGATTGATAACCGACCCTTATATGTAAAGTAAAAAGTTAAAGAAAAGGTTCATGTACAAAAGAAAATAAAAAAATATATAAACAAGAGGATATTCAGACAGTTTTCATGGTGGCTGGTAAGATGGAAGTTAGCTTATTATGGTTTCAGAGGTGGGAAGCTAATACAATTTTGAACAGCTGAAGGAAGACTGCTCCATATACGTAATCACTTGAGCCAAAGGTATTCTAGTATAAGAGGGAATATTCCCACGTAGAGCTGTATAGGTATGTAAGGGTAGGGCTTTCGAACCGTTTTGACCTAAGAAATTGTAGGGAATTCCCCAAATTTTGGCCTGAAAATGGCAGGGGGTTCTTGAACAGTGCCGCACCTACCTCTAAAACGAGTGAATAGCACTCCCCCTGGGTAATTTGTACAGAAGGAATCCCACAGCGGTTAAGGTTTGCATCAATGTGTCAGTCATGACAATTGCCACTAGTGTGACATCGGTAGTAGTGACAATATTTGTTACTACAGTGTCCCGGACTGTGACGGCGATGCAAAACTGACAACGCTGCATCAACGATGACAATGACGACTCTGTAACACTACTGTGCACACTTGTGTAGTAATTGTGACAACTGACAGCGCTGTGACAGTGATGTTCACATTAGTGTCGCAGCGATGTGCACATCCTGTGAAAGTAGTGGCAACTGAAGGCCCAGTCAGCCCAACCAGTTTTGAATACAAGTTTATCCATTAAAAGACTTGTGGCTTATGCTTACAGTTTGCGATATATTTGTTTCCATTTTGTTTCTTTCTAAGAACAATTGGTGAAACTAGTTTTGGGGTGCAAGCCTTCTCGAACTATGTCCTCAAAAGGTTGTTTAGATAATTTTATTTCGCCAAACAAAAAGTTCAACCAGGTAGAAAATTTATTCGATTGACGCTTTCCCATAAGAGAATGGCTTTTAAAAAGAGATTTGACTTTTCAATACTGATGAAAAGGATTGATATTGATGAAGAGCATTCTTGATCTCCTGGAAAAGAGAAATATATGTATAGAAGTACAGCAGTTAACATTGCAACGTCCGTGTAGAAAGTAAACTGCATGAAACTGAAACATTTTTGGTATACTGGCCCTCAACATCACAATAGGTCATTAAGTTAGCAAATTGGTAACTACTTCAAACACAACAGGCTTCAACACGCAAAAAAACTGTGCAAACGGGACATTTTGGCCGCATGACGAAGATGAAAAAAAGACTAGACCATATATCCCGGGGTTGAGGTCATAACCGGAATATAATTTAGTAAAGCGGTGGTATCGGACTTTTCACTGTCTTAATCTTCCACACTGGTATCTTTGTGGTAAATACAAAAGATGAGACATCATAGTAATGACAGTGATAATAATAATAGTTATAATAATAATAATAGTAATAATAATAATAGTAATAATAATAATAATAATAATAATAGTAATAATAATAATAATAATAAAAACAATTTTATTCAAAACCATCAGAAACCTATTTACACTTTGATAACTACTACTTTTTAACTATAAAAAGGCTCAAAAATTCTAATTATTATAATTACGAGCAGTAAACATCAAAGAGAGATAATCAAAAAACATCTAAACAACGAAATATCAGTGTTAGTTCAAACACCCTCTTTAGGGCCTGAAACTTAATATCTAAAAAACTTCTGCACCATTCACATCAATTTAACTTTAAATCTTCCAGTACTTTGTCCCCCCTATGAAAGGGTGTTCTAGAACCTTTAAAGGCCTATGCAAACAGACGCAACAAGTCACAACACTGTTGCGTGTTGGTTTTTTTAGCCAACAATGTTGCGTCCATTTGCGTGAGCCTAAAAAGTTTTGACCGTTTTCAAGCTATACGCAACAAGTGCCAAGATTGTTGTGGTTCCATGCAAACGGACGCAACATGTTGGGCCCGACAATACTGCGTCCGTTTGCATGAGCCTTAACGCCCAGGTGGACGGATCTAAGATTCCCGAATGATAATTGTGCTCAAGCCAACAATAATAATAGTAATAAAAACAGTAACAATATTAATAACAGTTATATTAAAAATAATAATAATAATAATAATATCATCATCATCATGATAATAGTAACAATAACAACAATAGTGAAAGTATTTATAATAAAATACACAACACTCGAGGGACAACTTAAAATTTTCAGAAAATACAAAATACAACAGTGTATGGTATAAAATGAGCTTTGTGTATAATTTTTAGAATATCCTATAAACTATTTAAAAACTTATGGATTCCTCCTACGTCCTTCGTACGAACTGAAACAAGGGTGGTTGAAACGGGGGAATTTCGGCAATACATGGGATTTCTCGGTATCTGATTGGCTAGTACGAAAATGCGTGCGCTTTTCAATGAACGTCATTGTTGAAAAATTATGCGGATAAATCGCTGCACTGGCTTTCCGTAAGGATCGCATAAACTTTCAAGATATGCCTCCTCACGTTCACAGCCCTGCGTGGTGCTGCAACCTGGTCACGAGATACTCGCCAACAAGACAAAACTCAAGAGCACTGGGATCAACGACAGATCGGGCGTTTTCAATCTGTGCCCCACAACTTTGGAACAGCCTCTCTATTTACAAAAGTTTGTCCACCAATTTAAATGATTCTAAAACTGAATCTTAAAATCTATTTATTTTGTAGATATTTTACTGACTTAGTCTATACATTTGGTTTATCAGTGTCTCTCACTGTATTTAAAAGAAGAACTATATTAATATCTTATTATTTAATTATTACTATTTAATAGTAGTAGTAGAAGTTATACACTTGTCACTTGTATTTATTTTCTTGTGTTTTCCTCATTTTCGTTAAATGAACTCGGTAAAGTCCACCAGCCTATCTACACTAATTATAACTACTTGCAGGCTAATAGAATATTCACTTTCTAGTAGAAACGGTATCAAATAAGTAAACTTGAAACTTTGCGGAAACAATCAGTTTTTAGGTGATAGACTAATGCCCACCTGTCCACCACATCTGCCTCCCTCCTGTTTACCGGCACGAAAAGGGCATACCAACTAGTTTTGATTGAGGGAGGGGACGGTGGGGTCATTCCTTCGGGGTTTTTTTTTCCTAGACAAAAGCCATTACTTATGAAGATGCGTGTAAGTATTACAAATGTTTTTTGTCTAAGATAATGAAAGCTTGATTGATGGCACCAAAGAATCAGATAGTGTAGGAAACACCGCCTGAAGTTTTGGAGAATTAATGAAAAATTGCACGAGTGTTTTATGAAAGTGATAATGCCACGAGTGCGTTTGTGTGTGTTTTTTTTTAATTCCATACCTACAAAGCTTTTGTCGAAGAAAGGGAGAGTTGCCGTGCGCACAGATAGAATCCCTAAATATATTTTTATCGATGTTTTGAGCGAACAAATCACTGTCTTCATTTTCGTTTAAAATATTCATATTTTTGGTGCACAGAAAAAGTAAAAAAAGTGCCAAAAGTTACCGGTCGGTGTTTGTTTTCGTAATATCTAAAAAAGAGTTCCCGGATGACCGTGTCAACTAAGGACACTGTAAACAGGCCAATCAGCTTTTGTAGGTATTGAATTACAGATAAAACCATGATTTTCTTGTCGTTTTTCAACAACAGAAGTTAGGTAACGTTACATTTACAACATCTCTTTTGGCTGTTACCCTTCCGTACTGGCTGAACCAGTGGCTTCTTTGTGTCACTCGAGCTGACCAGCAGGGACTGTGGGCTTGGCACAAACGGTCCCACAGTGCCATACGGAGCCACAACTTGGTTTTTTGAGTTAATAAGCAGCGGAGTTGATGCTCCTTGTTGAAAGAAAACGTCCTCGAGGTTATTTCGACTCGCCAATGTATCTTCTTGGATAGTCGGAAATTCTTCTGAAGGTCCGTCTTCATCGATTCTCCGGATTGGTTGCTCGTCATGCTGTTGCATAAGTAGCTCGATCAGACTGGAAAATGCCTCATCAATGTTGGTGCGATCCTTAGCACTGGTCTCCACATAAAACAAGCCGTTGTCCTTTGCAAACTGGTAGGCTGTCTCCGACTCAACCTGTTTGACAGGTTTGGGCAAATCGCTCTTGTTCCCCACCAGTACGATAGGTATCCAATGGCCTCGCTTGCTCCTTACCAAGTTCACCCATTTTCCCACTTCAGAAAACGTTACTTGGCAACCGAGGTCAAAAACAACAACTGCACCCTTAACATGCCGGTAAACTTGAGGTACAACATCGCGAAGGTTGTGAAACTGCCCCTGGCCGTTGCTGTCGACAATTTCAAGGTGAATCCACTTGCCTCGGACCAAAAGTTGTTCAAAATACTCGTCAAATGTGAACGGCTGTCGGTCTAATCTCGGAAGGCTGTGGAAACTGCCATATCGTTTAGTGAAACGATGGATTATTGTGGATTTCCCTACTCCTAGCTCTCCAAGAACTATAACTTTGAAGTGGTAATCGAAGTGATCTGCTGGTGGAACTAGAACGATGTTTTCAGGAGTTCGCGCTAGCGAGTGTTTAGAGCCATCCACGTTTTCTCTGTGAAGTTTCAACTGTTCCACGATATCGGAAGCTGTTGGTCGGTTTTCGGGTTCATTTTCCAGACAACTCTCGACGAGGTTTCTCAAGGGGTGACTAGGGCCTAATACTTCGAAGACATCGCTCCTACGTACTTTTTCGGACACCACTTTTCCTTCTAAAAATAAAACCACTGAATATTAGAAATGATATAACATAAACACAAGTACAGTTTTCAAACTTTGTCAATATATTGCCTATCTTGAGGGAACTCAAAAGATGTAATAAAAAAGGGGGGTGCCCGACATCTATTGAGAGCTATAGCTAACCAAACACTGACCCCCGTTAATGTCACATAGTCCTTCTTTCAAAATATTTGATATACTTGCTTAACTATGTTATATTTTAGGCGACTTGAATCTTAATGAACTCCAATTGTCATCAATCTACAAGTGAACTTCTGGATCTAATGTACTCAAACATGCTTTTCTTTAATAATTCGTCCTACAAGGATAACTTTGAACACTTCTACGTTAATTGATAATATTTTGGGGTTTTTTGATTCGGCGTCACAACAAGAAATAATCGACCTCGTGATTGATTTACGCTCAAGAACTGCTGCAGGCTACGATACTATTTCTATGTCAATAGTTAAAGAAACTGTCGGAATAATATCTGAACCTCTAACTGATATCATAAATTTATCTATTCAGTCAGGGATAGTTCCTGATCGAATGAAAATCGCTCGTGTAATCCAATTATAGACCTGTATCAGTATTACCCATTTTTTTCTTAACTATTGGAAAGAGTTGTATACAATCGTATTTTAAAATATCTCGACAAACACGATATACCATGTAAAAATCAGTACGGCTTTCGAAAAGGCCACTCTACCTCTTTTGTTCTGTTACATCTTTTTGAAAAAACATCATCTACAATCGACAGGAAGCAACATACAATAGGTATCTTCCTTGACCTGTCAAAACCGTTTGATACGGTTTATTTTGACATTCTGTTTGATAAATTAGAACATTATGGTATTCGAGGGATAGCTCTAAACTGGATCAAAGACTACTTCTCCAGAAGATCATAATTTGTTCAATTTAATGAACACTGTTCTAACTATTACAGTATTAAGCGTGGAGTTCCCAGGGCTCGAATCTCGATCCTCGGACCTCTATACGTTCTACTGTATGTTAATGACCTTTCCAATGTTTCTAATATCCTCGATATTATTTTATTTGCTGATGATACAAATGTATTTTTCTCTCATAGAGACCAAAGTTCTTTGATCGAAACAATCAAAAATGAAATGAGTAAGTGAACTGGATGGTTTAAGTGTAATAAGCTTTCGCTAAATGCTAAGAAATCAAGTTTTATGGTTTTTCAATCTAGACAGAAGAGGGAAACACTAAACTTTTCGATCTCTTTGAAATCCACCCACATTAATCGTGTAAAAGAAGTTGTGTTCCTTGGTGTAGTATTAGCTGAGCATGTCACTTGGAAACCGCATATTTCCCGTATAGCGCATAAGGTCTCAAAAGCCATAAGTTTACTCTGCAAGTCACGTTACTGACCATGACCCGGTTTTCAGAGACTTAAAACTACTAAGGCTTGATTAGGAAAATTCATGTATCTGTACAAAAGCGGTTCACTCCCCGAATATTTTCACAATTATTTTCCAGTGACCAACGAAATTCATAGCTATAACACCAGGAGTGCTAAATCGTACTATCTCCCGTTGTGTAGAACAAATATTGTACAGTTTTCCTTAAAATACAAAGGTCCTACATTTTTAAATACTCTTAGCTTTGATATTTCAAACTGTTCAACTGTCTCCACCTTCAACGCAAAGCTTCGAAATTATCTACTCTGCCATACTTAAACTACTTTTTGGAGTATTAATAAAATTTATTTACCATTATTTTTACTATTACTAACACTATGTCACCGTACTACTGTTATTCTTAAGCTAGTATATAAGAAATTAACACAAGGGAGCCCAAATAATATAAGCTGTATTGGTTTCTTTTTGGCTTCTATTATGCGCTTGTAATGTTTGAATGTGGTGAATCAACAAACTGAAATGAAATTTCAAACAAATAAGACGTGTTTTCATTTAAAGTAAGTAACAAAGCAATTAAATAAGTCGTTTTGAGTATATTCCAAGTTTTCATAGCAATTTTTCATTTGAAGGTGATATTTATGTGTTAATAAAAACGTTTTTAATTTGTTTTTAAGTTTCTGTCGATGGGTTTGTTTTTTTTCAAGTACTTCAGATCATTAACCTGTCAATGAAATGAATAAAAATACCAGGGGGTTACCGATTTTGTTTAGGAGATATTGCTTCAAATATTAAAACGAGCGCTTTTTGCTGATTTTCTTTTCCGAGGGAAGCCTGGGGTAAGTTTTATAACTGAACAAACTTCAAGTTCTACAAACAGTAATGATCTGAAAAAGAACTAAGCAGGCTAAAGGCAAAGAATGCAAAAAGGTGCCTACCTCATTGGCTAGAGCATGAAAAAAAATGAAATCTAAGCATTCTAGTATGGGAAAGATGAACTGCTGCTAAACATCAGAAGGTTGCCCAGTTTCTAAATATATTGTTACTTAATTTTACAAACTGTCAATTTAATTGAACGTTTGTTAATGAACATTGAAATCTCTCAAAAATATGATGTTACCTTCATGCGCAGAAGAGCTGCTGCAAAACAGCGGAATGACCTTTTAAACTAATATTACCAATACCCAATAAGACAGTGTAAATTTGACAAGTTTGCAGACAAAAAACCTTTCTTAATTTCATCCTTGCCTTGTTTTAGTTTTCAACTGACGTATTGTGATATATTTACAACTATTTTAGCGTTTGTTATCTCTTTTCTTGTTTCAGCGCACCCATTAGTTGGAGCCGCACTTTGTTTTGTCTTGTTGCGCTATATTCTGTACATGCTGTGTTATGTTGTGATATGTTGTTTTGTGTACATTTTGTGTTCAGATTATGTTCTTTTCAGCTAAATTGTGTTGAGTTGTCTTTTATGTTGTGTTCGTGTTGTGTTCTATTATACTGTACTCACGTTTCCTCATGTTGTACTGTGTTTTGTACACGTTGCATTCAAGCTGTGTTGTGTGTGTACATGTTGTGTTGAGAACATGTTTTGTTGACTACATGTTGTGTTGAGTACACGTTATTGTGAGTACATGTTGTGTTGAGTACACATTGTTGTGAGTACATGTTGTGTTGAGTTTATGTTGTGTTGAGTACATGTTGAGTACATGTTGTGTTTAGTTGTGTGTTGTTTTATGTACACTTTGTGTTGTATTGTATGCATGTTATGTTCAAACTGTGTTGTGTGACTGAGTACATGTTATAATGTGTTTTTGTTATGGTGTTGTGTACATTTGTGTTACGGTATGTGCACGTTGTTTTCAAACTGTGTTGTGTAAGAACATGTTATGTTGTGTACATGTTGTGTTGTGAGCATGTTGTGCTGAGTACATGTTGTGTTGAGTATACGTTGTGTTTAGTAAATGTTGTGTTGAATACATGTTGTGTTTAGTACATGTTGTGTTTAGTACATGTTCTGTTGAGTACATGTTCTGTTGAGTAACTGTTGCCTTGAACACTTGTTGTGTTGATTACATGTTGTATTGAGCACATGTTGTGTTGAGCAAATATTGTGTTGAGTACATGTTGTGTGTACATGTTGTGTTGTGTACATGTTGTGTGTGTACATTTTGTGTTGTATTGTGTACGTGTTGTGTTGTGTTAACGTTGTTTTGTGTTGTGTACATTTTGTGTTATGTTGTCTGCACGTTGTGTTTAAACTGTGTGTGAGTACATGTTGTGTTGAGTATTGTTGTGTTGAGTACATGTTATGTGTACATATTGTGTTGTTTACATGTTGTGTGAGTACATATTGTGCTGTGTGCATGTTATGTTAAGTACATGTTGTATGTACATGTTGTGTTGTGTACATATTAAGTGCGTACATGTTTTGTTGTGTTGTATACTTGTTGTATTGTGTACACGTTGTGTTGTGTGTTGTGTACATTTTGTGTTGTGCTGTGTGCGTGTTGTGTCAGGCATGTTTACAAAACAAACCGGTATCTAAGTTTCTAAACTGGACATTAGCAAAGAAAAGATGGAAATTCTGAAATGCTGATATACCCTTCTTTTATTTAAATAAGAATGTCTACTATTTTTGAAGTATCAAATTACTTTAACTAGCAATTAGTATTTTTAGGCACAGACATACAACCATGCACAGAACCACAAATACCTTTGTAGCCCAAATTTTTCCTTAGCTTTTGACTGTTTAACCATCTACGCATTTTTCACATTTTTTTTAGTTTAAACTCTTAGTTCAAAGGATTACACTTATGTGAGGCAAGATGAATGGCATTATATAGCTATCTTTTACTTCTATTTTAATATCTGAGGTCTCAAACTAGATTTTGAATACAATAATGTTTGTAACTCCAACATCTAAATGATTTTATGTACCAACAAAAATCAACTGATTTGTGAATAACACCTCATCTGGCCGTACAAACGTCTTCTTCATATCACCAAAATCAAAACTTACTTCAGATTGGGGGTTGTTTTAGCCTGTTTCAGCCGCGACATTCTTATATTAGCATAAAAACCCCACATAAAATAGGGTAATATAAATATGTTGGGATAACCATATGACAATATCCGCTGTATCAAATGTCTATAGAAATACGCAAAGATTTTCCCCATACCAATAACTGTTTCATAGTAATAATATTAACAAGACTTCATAATGTTCAACTTTGTCGTTCGAAGTTTGTTAACTTCCTCATGCGCTACTCTTCGTGCTGTGTGCTCTCAAGTGAAACGCCAAGCTCTGATTGTTTTTTATCTGTATCAAAACTCACTATTCCAACTATTCTAGTTCTATGCTTTGGGGGAACAACGAAAATAACACGGGTTATGGCAAAGAAGAGAATAAAATACTCTGAAAAAGTGCTGACCATGAGTTTGCACTCGAATAGTCTTAATTTTGTGCATGCACACACTTGTTTAAACCACTACTTACCTTTCGTGTACTGGTCGGGTAAAAAAGCTGGCCGTTGGCCGACGATGACTTCCAGTAGCAATGCTCCATATGAAAAGATGTCAACTTGCCGTGTATACGCAGCCTTGCGCGCATAACCCGTTTTGTCGTACGTCTCCGGCGCTGCGTAGAACGGGGCGCCAGGGCTGGACGTTGCAACCATCGTGAAGGAATCGAACACTTTCGCTACACCCAAATCTGTAATTTTTGCGCGTTTTTCTCGAGTTAGGAGAACGTTCTTGCTGGATAGGTCTCGATGGGCTATCGATTGCTGGTGCAAATACCTTAGACCTTTTGCGACATCAAACATTATTCGGACAGTATCTGGAAAAGACACTCTCGGGTTTGTTGACGATTTACGAATGAAACTTGCCAAGTCTCTGTCCAAAAGTTCCATGATTATAACTGGAGACTGTCCGGGAAGGGCATAAACATCATAATATTGCACGATGTTGGCATGTTTTAAACCGGCAAGTAATCGAGATTCAGCTTTAAACCTCTCAACAAAAAGTTGCTTCTGTGTGTGGCAGTAGTCTGTATCGAAAAGGTACTTCTTAAGTACTTTGGCAGCTGCAGGTTTACCTTTCCATATCACATGGAATACCTCACCGAAAGCCCCTTCACCGATCCTAGTAATGTTCTTCACGTCGTCTGGGAAACTTGTATTTCCCGCTGCCATTCTTTGATTAGTTCTTTGAAATTATTAGATCTTTTTTTCTCTGAACATACATTCGAGCTAAAACGCAATTGTTACTTGGAAAACCAGCAGAGCCGTCTTTGTACCTGATAGCTTCAATGGAATGTCAGGGATGAACACTCAGGGTATGTGAAACATTTTCACATATTTTGTTGTAGAATCCAACCGACGTACATGTTCATGCTAAATTGTGTTTCACTATACGTAAATTACGAGAAAAACATTTTCTGCGTCGAAGAATGAATTGCATGGGTTTTTCGTGGTGTTTCCAAGTTCCACTCCTGACCCACCGGGTGAAGGTATTCGATTGTTTCGATGTTCTCAGAATCCTTAGAATTTTCCCGGAAAGTCCTAGCAATATGAGAAGCGTTGAAAAGTCAATATTTGTGTTTAATGAAGAGCAGCAGTCACGCGATACAAGGGCAGCCAAAGGGGGAGGGGGTGAAGAAGCAACAAATATCTGTAGAAAGTTCAGGAATGAGGCGTTATCTGAAGGGTTTCGTTTTATGGAGAAATGATCGTAGAATGTTTACGTTTGTTAGTTGTTATTCATTACCATTACTATCAGTAATTCTATATTACCATAGTTTTAGGCAGACGGACCGCTCTTTATCACGAGCCCCTGGCTCGGGAGAATGAGCAACCATTTTTGTTTTTACTACTACTATTATAATTATTATAATAATAATTATTGTTATTGGATTAGGAATTAGCTGCCTTTCTTTCCATCCCACAAACTAAACTGACAAAAAACAAAACATTGCCTTTTGCCCCTTCTGGTTAGAACTGCAAAACAGTCTTTCACTTCGCCAGAGGTTAAAAAATCAGGGTTTATGAATCTGCTCAGAAACTGCATTTTACTATTCGGTAGACAAATACATCATGGCCCCGCGACCGTATTTTTTCTGTTGTCTCGAACGGTCCATCAGTTCTTAGATTTCTCAATTTGAAGCTACTTTCGCCGTACCATGACGTCCAGTTCATGTATACAGTCTTATCGATTGCTTCAAAATTTTGGCAAATATTCAAGGGTTCCTCTTCTTTGGTCAGGGTCAATTCCAGGACTTTTCCAGGCATATGGAGCTTTTGAAGGTCTTAGTGGCACAGAGGGAAAATTGCCTCCAGAAAACACAATTGCCCACTTTCCTCCACCAATTCCCTTATTTGGTAGTTGACATTGTCTTGCAAGGAATGATTTGCGTAGTGTTTTATATCTTGAGCAATGAAACAGAAAATGAATTTCATCCTCAATTTCACTTGAATTGCAAACATTGCATATTCTTTCCTCTCTTGGGATTTTAGGTTTTGAATGTCTTCCTTTTTCAATAAGTAAGTCATGGTTACTAGTACAAAACTTTGCAAAGCTTTGTCTGTCATGTGAATTTCTTAGTGTAGTTACATAATTACTTGTATGGAATCCTTGTTTGTATATGCGGTAAAACTTCAGTTTTTCGGAAGAATTAATTTGGTTTTTCCAAAGAACTACGTAGTTGTTTTCTAATTTCTTTACTGTGTGAGCTATTGTGCTTTGTCTCATAAAGCCTAATGTCGTAATGAGTCTGAATCGTAACATCGTATACAGGGGGTGTGCAATAGTATGCAAGAGTATACAAGGGAGTAAAAGGTATACGATGGTAACAGGGGTGTTATTGAAGGACATACAAAGATATACGAGAGTATTCAGGGGTATCCAAGGTACTAAAGAGTAAACAATGTTTTCGTAGTGGCAGTAGCATATCTATATGCAAGTTACATAACGTATCTATCTGTTGCACTTGTGTTTAACCACTAACATGCATGTCACTATCCCACCATGTAGTAAAAAAGGTGAAAAGCTGTTCGACTAAGACGTAATTTTGGACTTAACCAACAGAAAAAGACACGGTTTAGGCAGTCTATCTTTTGCGTTATTTAGGTTTAGTTGTAGTAAGTTATAGTGCTCTGAAATAGTCCCAAATAATACCTACTGAGCGTTAGCCCTAGAT
>JAOBRG010191985.1:0-17703 GCA_027574985.1 Umimayanthus nakama | reverse complement strand
CCATCTTGGATTTTTGTTTTTGTTACCATGGCAACAGCGGCTAATGAAGTGATGATTGTTACTATGCAAATTAATTAATGGGTCATACACTAGTTGCATGCCAAAAAGAATGTGCATATTTTTAACTGTTTCAGCAAAAACTAGTAGACAAACATGGCGGCCATGACATGACATACAAACCACGAACAACCATATTGTTATTGTAAAACAAAATGGTGGCTATGACGTCATATACAAGCCTTTAACAGCTCTATTCCAACCTCGTTCCCAGGCTCTTTTCCCTTCACTCGGGGACCGGGAAAGGGAAAAGAGCCTGGGAACGAGGTTGGCTCTATTCATGGTTTACAAGTGACGTCATAGCCGCCATGTTGGTGTACAATAACAGTAGAGTTGTTGATGGCTTGCATGTAACGTCATAGCCGCTATACTGGCGTACAATAACAGTAGAGTTGTTCATGGCTTGCATGTGACGTCATAGCCGCCATGTTGGTGTACAATAACAGTAGAGTTGTTCATGGTTTGCATGTGACGTCATAGCCAACATGTTGGTGTACAATGACAGTAGAAATGCCGTTACATTCTTTTGTTGTGTACACCAACATGACCGCCATAACATTATATGTCAATTGAATCCCTGGAGATTTAGTGCAAACGAAGAATAGCGACGCTAGAAGAGGGTTTGAATGGCTGAGTCCAAATATAGGCTGTCTGTTAAAATTTTTGACATATGTCGGTTTTTGGTTAGGTGTTATAAGCCAGTTCGGAGTTTCAGAAAACCATGTGCGCGTCGGGATAAAACGAAATATTCGTGAAACGTTAGAACAGAACAGTAATGAATTCTCATCCCGCTTCATTGCTTTCCTTTGTTAAAGTTTCATGAATTTTACATTTTATCCCACACGTACTTCTGAAATTCCGAACTGGCTTATTAGTTTATTTGTTGCTATTCCATATTTTTTTCCTCGTTTTGTCGGGAGTCAGTGATATATTTCGCCCTTTGCTGCTAGCCAGTTAACCCAATTCACATCCTCTTAGAATCAGTCACTGCTTTTTATTATAAATTGAATATATTATTCTCATGGCAACAACAGAGGTCTTCGAGCCATCCTGTTTTTAATGTTCGACCTTGTTTTATTTACAAATGATCACAACAAACCAATTTATTTTACCAGGTTAAACGATAAAAAGTATATGTTTTGAAAGCTTATGACAAAAAAAATTAAGAAGTTGAATGCACTAAACGTATATCTAATGATAGCAACTGTTAAACTAAATTTAAAAGAAAAAAACCATTCACTTGTTTTGTTTCGAAAACTTGCAACTGCTTATACCAAAAGTTAACCATTTCAGAAAATGTGATCTTAGAAAAAAATACCTGGCAAAAAAGAAGAACTTCGCATTGAATCAGGGATCAAAGATCGTACTAACAGGACAAAGAACAGTCTTTGGCGGTTTGTTCAACTCAGTCGACAATGCTTGTCGGTTGTCTATGAAACAGAGCATCAGAAAAGTTATGAAGGTGAAGTTTGGGAAAAAAACTGCGTAAACACCAAAACGAAAGTTCCAATTGTTGTGAAAAATCCTTTTAAACCAAAAAAATGGGGAAAAAAAGGACATACAAGAAGTTATCTTTACGCTGATCCAAATCAGAATGCTTTAACATTTCTTTGATCTTCAAAAAGAAAATTGTTTTTACTGAGTTTTCGCAAATACAGAAGACTGTGCATGTTTTTCACATTGGTCTCAGTCGTGTTGCGAAACTGTTGTACAAGTCATCAAGACTGAACGCCCATTGTACTTCCGCCTAGTCGGGCAAACCTTGTTATCTGACGTTTTTAAAGTTTCTGATAATGCATACGGAATTTGACGCTAGATCAAAACTCAAATGGTGGGATATTTAATTTTTACACGAGTACGTTTTCGGAACTGCAAGCAATCAGTCAGGAACGAGAAGGACTAACGCAATTTTCTAATAAGAAAGAAGTGCTTGCGTATCGATTTCAACCACAAAAATGTCAATTGCACGTCCTTTCGAGACGCCCCCCTGGAAACGTTAAAATATCATTCGATATTTTTTACAAAGACACCAGTTTCTAACGTTTTTGATATCTGGGCTACGCTAAACCGTTGCCTTTAGCTGCTATCAAGATCGTCAGTAAGTTACACCTGCCCAGCGAGCAGAGATTTTCTCGTGTTCCCATGTTTGTCGTGGGGACATGAGAGTTCTCTGCTGGCAGGGTAGCAACCACAAAATAGTCGGTGAGCAGAACTTCATGTAAGACTCCAGAATAATAAAGAAACAATATACTATTTTTCGAAAAACAGAAGGAACTGACCAATAAATTAAAGGCAAAAGTTACTCTATATCCTCTTCCGAGATGTTTCCAAACAATATCGACTTTTCCCACATGTCACAGAGAAATGTCACAGCCCCTCCCCCTCCCTCCCCCTCCCTAAACGTATAATTGACGTTTCTTGTGGGTACAGTCGATATGCGAGGCTTACAATTATACCGCCATTGCTTAAGTGCCGGGTAGTTTTGAATTGCCTAAAAGTTTGCATAAAGGTACTATACAAAAAGGTTTTACAGTAGCAAGTAGATTTAAAAAAAACTCTTTACACATCCACAGAACACTCCTTTTTAGAAGAACGTTTTTAAAAGATAACAACGAGGCTCAAACTTGCCAAAAAATTTGTAAGCTGAGAACATTTGAGACTCTGCTTCAGATGCAGATGTAACTGCAAGGTTAGAAACACTGAGTTTGCAGAAAAAAAATCAAAACTATGCCGCACACGTGTTTTATGACAGTGCCGAAGTGTTGATACGGCAATAATAAACCACTGCTGTATATTAATATTTGCGGTGACAATTTGGCATAATGAGAACAAGAACAATTTAAGAACAACTGAGGCTCAAATTGTGCAAAAACTAAAGAATAAAAAGGTTTGGAAAAAATTTACTGGCTCTTATTAAAAAAGGCGTGTAAGAGGAATACCCTTAAAATCTCTGTTAAACCATGCGCTATTCTTTGTCGCTCGCTAGACAGTTCATACTCTATAATACACACGTCAGGTCCTGTGTTACACAGTCAAGGGGCTGTTAAGACTGCGTTACACATACTTACTGGCCAATTCAGACTGAGCGTTACACAAAACCACTGACCAGTTTAGTGCGAGCGTTACACATAGTCACTGGCCAGTTCGACCAGTCAAAGTGTTACATGTCGTCACTGGCCAGTTCAGTCCGAGCGTTACACATAGTCACTGGTCAAGTCAGTGCAAGCATTACACACAGTCACTGGCCAGTTCAGTCCAAGCGTCGCACATAGCCACTGGTCAAATCAGTTCAAGCGTTACACATACTCACTGGCCAGTTCAGTCCAAGCGTTACGCATAGTCACTAGTCAATTCGGTCCAAGCATCACACATAGTCACTAGCCAGTTCAGTCCAAGCGTTACACATGGTCACTGGTCAGTTCAGTCCAAGCGTTACACATAGTCACTGGTCAAATCAGTTCAAGCGTTACACATAGTCACTAGCCAGTTCAGTCCAAGCGTTACGCATAGTCATTAGCCAGTTCAGTCCAAGCGTTACACATAGTCACTAGCCAGTTCAGTCCAAGCGTTACGCATAGTCTCTAGTCAATTCAGTCCAAGCGTTACACATAGTCACTGGCCAGTTCAGTCCGAGCGTTACACGTTGTCGTCGGCCGTTCGATCAGACATGCATAGCGTTACACAAAGTAACTGGCCAGGTTTGGACCATCTGTTATTCAAAAACACTGGTCGGTTCAGTCCAAGCGTTACACATAGTCACTGGCCAGTTCAGCAGTAGGTGACAGTCTCTGGGGTTTCCGTTCCTTGTGTGATTTTTCTGTCACGCCATTGGCAGTTCCATTTCCCGCCTTAGCCACAGATCCTTCTGAACCAAACAAGAGCGAGGTAGACCGGCTAAGGTGTCGGTTACCGGCCTCCATGTTGGCCGTTTTCATCATCTGCAGTTGGGAGTAAAGTTTCCGGATTTCCTCCTAAGGTAAAAAAAGAAAAGCGATGTGAGAACAACATTGACACTTGGGGGAGGGGGCGGGAGGCCTTAGCGGATGCAAGCGCCAGTGCCCTTTTAAATCTGCATCCCAAGTCGGCAAAATGGAAGGAAATTTGGTTCAGATATGACACAAGTTTTAGTTGGCACGTGACACAATAATTTTTGGACACAAAATTTGGAATCGCCATAGCCTCTGAGAACACAAGATACCATTGGATAAAAAGACAACATAACTAACACAAACCTTAACACTAAACTGACTTTCCGTAAGTGAAAAAAACTATAACACGTTGTTAAAAAGTGTCGATCAGTTGTTCTAAGTACCCATCATCATCCAACAACCAGTGGAATGTTTCGTCCTAGAAAATAGCTTTACTAAGAATTTGAATCACTGACCAAATGTCAAAACTTTACCCAGCTGTTCCCTATTTGTTAACACATCTTTCTTACGACACTAACAAGAAGACGTCATCACTGATGAAGTATTCAAGGTAAGTCGCAAAACACCTACAGCTTTCTAGTGTGCTCCCAAGCATAAACTAATTTTCTTCTACTCACTTTTAGATCCTCGTTTTCTTGAGGGAGGTTCACGCTACCCTCCACGGACGTGCCAGTATCCCCAGGCCTAACACTCAGCGCGCGGCCTTTGGCGGACGCGATTCGGCCACTGGTATCGAACACGTCTCCACGTCCTTTCAGTACACGCACGATCTGATATAAATGAACAGAGAAACTCAAGTTACAAGTTACTTAACCCGTTATGGTTCACTTCGCTGTTGCTAGCTGACAAACTCTAAAATAACTTTATTTTTGACAAGTAGGCCAAAGATTTGTCCTGGAGCATGCCTAATGTCTTCCTTAGGCCCGGCGTTTAACCGGTCGAACGAACAAAGTTACACTTCAAGTCAGTTCCACTCATCCTGTCCCTCAAGAAAATCTAAAATATCTGTACCAGTAGTTGTTGTTTGTTCAGCAGTGTTTTGTTTTCCTTCTGGCGTGCATCAGTATCAAACGATCTGCTACCTCATGCAGCCATTCAAAATATTGGTTTGCAATTGCATACTTAGCATTTTTTTAAACAAAAATTAGTATGTTTTATGACCTTTAAATGTTTTCATTAAAAAAACTAAAAAAATATCGAGGTCCTACAGGAGCGCCAAAAGAAAGGTCATTCAGTCGAAACTGAAGTCCCAGTGACTCGGTACTTTGACTTGAACTCGGATTTGACTCGGGATATGGGCAAACTCATTTAAGGAGCACACGTTTTTCGGTTCAGGATGATTTTATTCTGATACATCACGGCAGCTTTCTGCAAAATCTTTGACTTTGTAATCAGATTGAGATTCCTATTTTAAAAGATAATATTCATGCAGTTTCAAACATCTTTGAACCCGGCTAACGGCTATCATACGATCGTGAAGCCCTCACCCGCCCTATTATGTAACTATATCTCTGTTAATGTAGTGTAAAGTGAACGTGACGGAAAAATAGAATTTTGTTGTTGTTGCTGTCGTTATTGTTTTTGTTATTTCTGTTGTTGCTGTTAAGCATTCACTACACAGAAGGCTGTCAACTATTTAGCTTTTTGTCAAACCACGCAAAAGTTTGGCCTGGACGGGGCAGTTTGTAATTCATTAAATATACTGTAAACCACAGCCAACGACATGTGCGGCAACTACTAAAATGCCGACGACTTTGGAAAATGTGATAAAGATCATAACAAGTAAGTGTTCCTAAAATAGAAAAGTAGCTATCTACCGCGTTCTAAAGCCACAATTTCTAAAATAACATGCAGGATTGATAATGTCGATAAATGCATCTGACCACAGAATTTGTACCGAGAATTTCGATAAAAGTTTAATACAGTTCTTCTCGACTTTTCATCAGGACTGAAATAACTGGGAACCTTAATGTAAAATGTTCGCATGATAAACAACAAAACAGCTGTATATGTTCTATTTGTGTGCAAAGGAAAATAAATCACATTCCATTGATTTAAAAATGAGTGACCAAGCCTTACCTAAAGCGGAATAGTTAAACAGATGGCGTCAGACCTTGGCAGATACCAAGGTTATTTTTGAGGAGTTATTTTTGTCAAACAATTTGTTTTCAAAGTGTCAGAGCGATATCGCCTCAGGGCCAAGGTTAAGGTCTTTGAGTGAATTGATACGCTATGGCCAGAGGTAATGTATCGGGAATATAACACACCGTTTATAGGTAGGGAATTCGAAGGGTTACAAATTTAATCGTGCGGCTACATGTTGGAAGTTAACTATCACTTACTTAGTCGAATGATTAACCGGCCGACTCACCACAACAATTTTAAAAATTAGTTTAAGATGGTATCGAATCTGGATAAACGTTCCGAAAACTTTGGAAACTGAAATACTCCATAAAGTCTGCTTCTAAATTTAACGAAATTCTGATCATCAAAAGAAAATTGTGAGAACTTTGGGCAAAAAACCCTCACCGACGCACCTACCACGCAAACTTAATTAAAAAAGCTTGTTTAAAACATTGTAAATACTTGCCGCCTGTTTTATCTGTTCTCTAACCACAAGGCATTTTATTCAAGTTTTGTTTAACGTTTTCCACAATTGAGTAACCAGTGTAAATTTTCACAAAGTGGCTATATATCCACAGCAAAGGGAAAGTTTTATTGTCGGCAGATTTTTGGAGGAAACCATCCACTTTCCGAACTGAACTAGGTAAGGCAAGCGGCTATGTTCTATACTCCAGACCAATTCGTCTCAGTGATAATTCATACCCAAACTACAAACAGGGGCTGCATACAAAAACAAATATCGATAAAGACTTCTATAGATTTTATTTCTTGGGGGTAAACATTTAATAAGGGAATATACTTTACACAAATTAGTGACCCTCAACTCGGAATGGAATTGCATCCCCTTACCCCGATACGGTACACATACACGTTCACACACACAGAGTGTCCAACCTTTGCTTGGAGCAAATTCTAAAAAACATATCAAATCTAGCAATTGCTGCAAATGAATGGAAACGAATTTTGTAAGGAATCAGGGTACACCACCTTACAAGGGGGGAGGGGTACGTTGGACACTCTGCACGAACACATACCCGTTCTCACAAACATGTGAACTCCTCACCTTAGGGATGAAAACTAGAGAAAGTAGTAGCGTTACAGTGAGCTGAACGCGGAAGAACTCCAGCATGAAATTCATGTCTGGGCCAGCGAGGCTACTGATGAACAACCTAGAATAGGAAGGAAAGGTTTCTATACAAAGTAGTATTGATCCCGGCTTCTTTGTAAATATACTTGCAATAAATATGAGTTGGGGGTATGCCCAAAGACCCGAACAATCATTTTTCTACACCCCGTTTCAGATAAATGAATGAATGAATAGATGGATGGATGAATGAATGAATGAATGAATGGATGGATGGATGGATGGATGGATGGATGGATGGATGGATGGATGGATGAATGAACGAACGAACGAATGAATGAATGAATGAATGAATGAATAAGTAAATAATTTAATTTACAGTTTTCCCAGGCAAGGCAAGTAGCATAACTAATCTACGCAGATGATTAAATTGAAAAGAAGACAACTAAAAATAATAACAAGTATTAGTTTACAGATTAAATCGTATAACTAAAGTGATTAAACATGAGTACTAGTATACTGCTATACATGATGACATTTAAATATAGATTTTTCAATTTTAACCCTAAAGGGTTTTCTCAAATAAATAATTTTGATACTTTAAATGTTGAGCAGAATTATGTGAATTTCCTTTCTCACAATTTTATTTATTTTTGGTAGCACCCAGAGCTTTGTTGATTGCTCACTCCACAGTCTTACACGAATTCTGGAGAACGATTTACGATGGACCTCAATGCTTTGATTTGTTGATATAAAATTCTAAAAAGCTGTATGAATGAACTTTTCGGGTCGATAAAAATAATTCTTTTAAAATTAAGTGAGCAAGGTCATTACTTGCGTCGTGCACTGTTTTTGCTTGCAATTTATAGTGCAAACGACAATAAACGGACAGTATTTGTGCATTAAAATACAGTAAAGTGCGTGATCACACCTGTTAGCAAAATATATACAGCGCAGCACACCTTTCTGGAGATTTAATAGCTTGTTTACGTAGGATTTTGTTCGCTTGTACCCAAGCAACCATCCCATGTCGCAAATACGGAGAAACACGGGAATTGTAATGAAACCTGTGAGAGAACTCCCCCTCCCCTCCCCCCTCCTCTATTTTGCCTTCTCCCCAAGGTTTGCGCGGCTAGAAATCAAAGATGGCGGCGGCAACAGCAGACTAGGATTTTTTCTGAGATAAAAACACCGTCCACCGATTGCAAGCATGCTAAAGGAATTGTTACACGCTTTTTTGTAAGAACAGTTCTATAAGAACAACGAGGCTGAAACTTGCCCAAAAACTAAGAAAAAGCTAAGAACAATTCAGGTTCGGCTTCAGACGCAAATGTAACTGCAAGTTTTATTGAAAAACATAACACAATCTTGCATGAGGGTCACAAAAATTTCTGGCGCAAAACTGTGTTTTAGTACATTCAAATTGCTGCTGATAGGCGGCAAAACCCTGTTTGGATTTCCAACATGTTTACGGTGATAATTGACTTGATGGAAAGAAAAACAACGTAAGAGCAGTTGAGGCCCAAATTTTGCCAAAATTTAGTACTTGTTCTTATAAAAAAAGCATGTATTTTATCTTTTTTTGTGTGTTCAAACTGTTATGGAAAATGGTAATAATTTCATCGTTACTATTTAAGACAGGTAAAACAGATAGTGTTGCGGGTTTTTGTAAACTGGTTCAAACGGCTTAGAAGGAAGTAACCTTTTATGTATCAACTTTAAATTGAGACAAGAAAAAAAAGAATGCATATGCATGATGATTATATGCATGGGTCTTGAACAAGTTCAGAAGCTAGAAATAATAACACAAATGAAGAACCTTAGAACCTAAGGTATAAATAAAGTCTTGTTGTTGTTGTTGTTGTCAACTGGTTTAGAACCACTGCGAGGAAAAGAAATGACATTTTGAGTCTGAAAAAGCCGACTTGTGTTCACTTGATGCTGGAATGTACACGAACATGAACTGGCCGTTGGTTTAAAAAACTGAATGAATTTTAAAAATATTATATATTTATATAGTACTTTTATGCAGGCTTGCTCCAATGACACACACGCTATATTTGTAAGAACCAGTAAATTTTGGTCGAGCCTCGTTGCTCTTAACTTTTGGGGAAATTTCAGCCTCAATTGTTCGTAAGCTGATCTTATTTTTAAAAGTACGTACTCAGAACTGACAGAAGAACGTAAGAACAACAGTGAGGAACAACCCTTAAAGTATTGTAAATACACCTATAAACTTATGATCATCAAGCCGAATAAATCGTGAGGAAATTCGACCGATCTTAATATATAGAGTATTTCAACGTGAGGAAAATAAAAATAAAATTTTAGTAAGAAGAATAAACTTTGCATTTATGATTCTACTGAAATCCCAGCCTCGATTATTCTTAGCTTGTTCTTAATTTTTGGCCAAATTTGAGCCTTGTTGTTCCTATAAAGCTGTTCTTATAAAAAAAAGAGCGTGTGATGTGCTACGTTGAACAGAGCACGAAAATATTGCTTTAAGTGTCTAACAGAATTCATTTTAGATTAGTTGAAGCTAGAACTATCCGGTACATCATGTTTTCACTGCCCTCAACCTTTGTTTGGGATATTGGTCCGGGGCTAGTCAAGATTTAAATTGTCTCTACTGACACATTCATACGCCAGATAAATGTTCTACGATTGTAATCATAATGACATTTTCGAAACTGCTATTAAGAATTTATCAGCAAAACACATTTTTACGAACTTCTTCAAGACTCAAAAGTCAAGTGAATTTCAATGCCACAAAAAGAAACATCTGTAGTACTCCGAAAACAGGGACTAAAACATAAATAATTTACTGTATTCAGTTTAGAACTGGATAGCGCTGTTCAGTCTATGCATTTGCAAGTTTTTGCAGAAAATTGAAAAAATTACTGATTTGGCTGTTACCATCGTTCATTCAGTCATGTTTCAAATTTGAATATTTAGAGACTGAAATATGAGCGTAGCTGATAATTAAACTGGCAAGAGCAGAAAGCTGCAAAGACAAATAGAAAAAAAACCCCAAAATATAAAAAGATTGTCAGTGTCGGTGGTTAGTTACTCAAGTAGTTTTTTATTTTTGCAGAATCCATGAGCAGTGCAGTAATTTGCAAAACAATCTCCGCCTTCAGCACATAGATCATAGCCGCTTTGTATGAATAGGACCTTGTCCTTGGACTTTGATTGTTTTACGACAAGTATTTAGTCATTCGTACACAATACTTATTTTTTCACTATTTTTAACGAAATTTAAACCTTTAAATTCTCGTTGCATGTTAACGCCACTGCAAATTGTACAAGCAGATACCGCCCTTTGTGTAAGGAACATTCGACTTTATATCTGCGCACAGGGCAAAACTTCGGGGGACAGAATAACTGAATCAGAAATCTTGCACATTTATGAGAAAGCTGTAGTTTTATAAAGCAATGTAGTTTTTTTTCTGAGATATGGTTCAGACTTTGTAAAACAGCAATGTTTACGAGAGAAGCTAGGACACAGAGCTAGTTGACTCCATTTCATTGAGCATATTCTTTATGCTGATATAATATGAAAGTACTCAAGACGTCAAGTGACTGAATAAGACAGAGTTTCCGGCCTATAATAAACTAAAAACCTGAACACAAAAATCATCAAGCATATTTTGGTTGCAATTTAAAGCAATGACGAATTGGCGCTGGAGTCTGTTTACTGTTGCATTGACGGGCAGGTTGCATCTGGTGCCTTGGTGTTGGTCTTTTAAAAATTTTCAGTCGCTGAGGTATTATTGTTCGTTGTTTGAAAGACCTTCACACATTCGAGTTATTGCATCAGGTGATACATAAAGCCGTCTTAGCAGCCAAAAGAATACAGACTACAGTCTAACTGTAACAATATATCAATGAATGATTGATATTATAATGAACACTAAGTGAGAATTTATTTTCGAAGTTATGGCACTGGTAAACTGAAGGATAACTTTAGTCTTTAGTATGATATATTCATGCATGAGTAAAATTTAACCATTTTTCGTTTTCTTGGCATTTTTGTGAAACTTGCAGCCTCTACAGCGTCAATGTCTTTCTCTGTTCCAAGTAACAATACAGAATGTGAGATGAATAAAAACTGAGTCCGAAATTGTAGACTACAGCGTCAAGTCTTTTGAGCCGCTTGTCAATTACACCAGCAGCTGATACCATTTTACTGGACTACAGTAAATCTTCCCCATATTTATACATTGCTGAGGCTTAATTTTGATGCAAGCTCAAAAATTAAATTCGCATGAGCTCGAGAGATGATAAAAGGGAAAAAAACAAAAGTTTATACGACGAAAAACGTTACGATCAAATAGAGAAAAATTCAAAGTCAAAATCAGCTGCCCACAAGACAGAACAGAGACCCGATTCTGCACAAAAGTGAACAAGGAGCTACTCGGTTTTTCTTTCATAAGAACTGGATAATATTGGCTGACGCTCATTGTCCTTGTTTTTTTAAAGCAAATTTTGCCTCAAACTGTTTATAACTTGTTCATGTTTTTATAAAAAGATGTAACTGTTTGTCGTTAAAAAATTGGGGTTTTATTACGAGATGTGGGCCACTGCTTTAGCTCGATATTGTTCTTTTAATTGTGTTTAAACTTGTTCTCGGATTTGAATAAATCTGAACTTAAGTTTTATTATAAGCTGAGTTCTTATAAAGAAAAAGGTGTGTAAAAATACAAACAAATAGATAAAGACATAGCCGTTGTGAATATAACAGTATATCTATGCAGAATGGAACAATAACCCCTAAAATTGGCCCGCTACCAAACTTGTAACGATTGCACCAGGAAGCATTTTCGTAAATAACTCGATATCTTTATTTGTAGTTCAGTCTGCCTTACTTTCTGTATAAGTACTTTTCGTTTGTATAAATAGTATTTTAAATTTTCTGGCAACGCTTTCGAATATCTTCAACGACACTCAATATTACTTGAAAATCAGATCGACCAGAACGCGCAACTTTATGCAAATTCAATCGAATTTGTGGCTTTTCGGTTTTGACGTCATTTCGCAGTCGCTTATAGCAAGTTCGAAGAGCAATTCGTTTGAGCTCATTTGTTCACCAGGAACTAGGAACTAAAAAATTCTACTTCGACCAGTGAAATGTTTCTTTTCCTGCGGTAATCCTTTTTCAATAAGAATTCATGAGAAAATGCAAATCGAAAAATACTGAATTTTCTGTGCTGCCTTCTTCTTATTTGAGCGAACAAAAGAGCTCTTTAAATACAACAATATGGAAATTCAATACTCAAGAATTCAACCCGCTTGTCAATGAACTGCGAGATTTCTGGAAGATGTTGGGCAACTCTCGCATTAAAGTTCACGTTATTTTGTTCGGTGTATAAAACACTTTGTACGCCCAGCGCAACCAGCGTAAATTTCGCGGACCAGCGATTGCTCGGTAAAAGTATACCACTATATTACTATTTCGCTATGAATATTTATATGCTTCACTGCGGCTATATTTACATCATTTGTTTCTCAGTATTACATACAGGCTAAAGAAATTTCACCGGTCCGATTGAAAATAAAACTTCGCGTTCAAAGAAAATAGAACTAAGGTGCAGGAAAAAACTCGTGCAGATTTATGAGAACTTTTCCAGAACCTCAAAAATCGCTGTAATATCCAACCCTGCATCAGTGTTTGTGGTTTTAAAAATAAAATACAAGCTCAATCTGGTCTCCTACTCGCTCTCCTCGCGGTAGATATTCTCTTTTCCACTCCTCTTTCTTCTATCGACCGTCTGTGACAATGATCCTCACAAAGAAAGTCACTTTGCTGATTCTTTATCAGACGGAACTTCGGCAGCAAATCGCCATTACAAGCCACGGTTCAGTTCCCCACCGCCATTTAACCCCGAGTCTCCGGTGCTGAAGGAAACTTGGCTTCGGCGATTTGATTCGGTAAGCGATTTTAATTTCGAAAGAGTTTCCATTTTCTGTTAAAATCGACATAACCGCTTCTTATTCGCACCAGCGTTCCGGGGGATTCTCGAAGCTAAGCGAGTCCACAACATAACATAACAGTTGTCCTATCACTTCACATTAGGAGCTTCATTTTTTGTAGGGTTTTCTAGCGCCAGCATTATATCATGATGTTGTTTCATATCTTTCTTGTGGTTCACGCAAGCAGTCTTGTATACTTTTAACTCGCCAATATCCCGTAAAAGTTTCAAAGTGTCTTCGTTAACCAACTGAATTGTCGTTGGAGGCAAGCCTGACTTCTTCGCATCTTCAGCTGAATGTTCTTTGCCTCCAATTTTCGACACGGGCTGCTCTTCAGTGCTTGACCCTTCGGCTGAACGTCGCTTCGAAGGAAAACAGCCCATTATCCCCTTCTTAAAACACTCCGGCATCTACAAGAAAACACACATGAGCAGGCATTTAGATCAATCCCGCTAAAAAAGAGCGCAATATTCGCTCAGTTCTGAGCTTTTGGCCGAGAGACCGTGTACGTGTGTATACAGATCTTGTACGCTCTCGGATTCGATAACATTTAATAATTAACCAACCATCGGTTGTGTTTGCATGTATGACGTCATTCCACTTTTGCTCATTTCAAATTGAAAGTATTCGCAGTGACGTGTGACGCGATAACGTTTCAACTTATTTTAGCATATGTTGACTTTTCAGACAAACAAGCGCGCGGTTAGTAGCTGTCGATGATATATTCACAATGAAATAAGACAGAACATATTTTTCCAGCCAAGAAAGTCTGTTATTTTGAGAAACTAGTGGCGCTGTGTCAGAGCGGCAAGGACTTGGCTATTTTGGGAACATTGTTTATGATCGGATCACTGAACAAGGCCGATCAAGTCTGAACTATTAGTTGATTCCCCTAATTAGGGTTACTTGAAAAACCTGAAATAGTGTTTTTTTTATTCTAATGCAATGACAGTCTGAAATGTCGTGATTTGAATTGAATTTTTGTTCGCAGCGAATACGTCTCAACTCATAGTTTTGCGGTATATGAAGCTATAAACTATTTTCCTGTAAACAAAGCTTAGTACATTGAATCGGAACTTTTTAGTTTTTTCCAAAAACATGTTTTGCACATTGTTTTTAAAACTTGTCAGACTCTAAACTATAAGTGAGTGTAGTAAAGAAAAGGTTAATAAAAAACACGACCAAAGCATAAGAAATAAAATGCACAAAAACACACCAGAAAAGTAATACAAATCGACAACTTACCTTACCCATTCTTGTAATTGTACGGTCAAGAAAATCGTAGACAAAGATTCGAGAACCGTCGTCTCTTATTTACCTCAAGATTTATCCGACTTTCCGTGCTACACAAACAAATAGAAAACAGAGGCTGACACTTGCTTTGAGAACTGAGGTCTCGTTGCTTTCTCCCACCGAGCGATGAAGTGAAGGATGAGTAGATCCATATGTTGTACAAGGGAAAACAGAGCCTATAAATATTCTCTGAATGACGTCAATGCTTGACATCCAATCGGACCAATGACCCTTTTCGTCATAACACGCCTTAAGTGAATTCCGCGAGTCACGTCAGCAGCGGGTTCAAAATCCTCCATGAAAAGAGACTTTGAAACTTATATTGAGCTGTGGTTCACAATACTCCCCAATGGTGGGTTTCTGGTTCAGTTAAGACTTTCAACTCGTACGTGCCTGGAAGCTGTGCATTTGCGCGACCGTGATTTAATATCGCGCGATATTTGACTGGCTTGCACATGGGAGCATTATAGATCATTGTTTCAGTCGAGTTTTCACTGCCAGTACCACTGACCGTTTTGTCATGAAAGCAATTTACACGTCGAAATTTAAAAATACCTTTATTATTCTTTGATATAACCGTTATAGTGGTTTCTTTATAAGCATCCTTGCCAAGCATCGTCAAGTGAGTAACAGACCGCAGTGCCTTTATTTATATAAATTATATTTATCTGTTGAATTAAAAGCTATAAAATGTTTTTTTTTTTATTTACTGTAAACCATATGAAGCACAGACAAACATATAAACTGAAACTTAACTGAAACTGAGCTTAAGTTCTCATTTATAGCATTACATAACCCGAAAGCAGATTTGATGTTGTGCAGTGTTGGTAAGTGGTGTTTTGGAATGGAAGTGCTATTTTGGGCGATGGGTGTTTGCCAGCCTTGTTTTTCGTTTGCTCGGCTAAAATAACCAGAAACAGCAGGTCAGGCTATTTGTTGTGGCAGAGTAGAGATCATATTTTAAAACTGATATGTTATTTAAGTTCACCACGCAGGAAACTACACCTTTCCTACAAAAACTGCTTGATTTTATTTTTCTTCGGAAACAAGCTTCAAGAGATTCAGCCCCGACCAGACGATGGGTCGATTTAGAATATGAACTCAAAAGCGTGATTGGACTTCGGAATGTGTTTCGCTCGACAGAAGCTTAATAAGGTCTTAAATTCTGAAGGATCGAGCTCATGAGAGAGTAATCAAGCAAAGTCCTAATCATTGTAGTACTTTCACAAAGTGCTTGCTAAACTGCTCATAATAAGATAAATCTACGAGCACATGTGCCCTCGGGGAGACGCATTGACGTCACAGGTGATTCAGAGATTAGTAGGGCAATATCTTGTTGTATTATTCGTTTATTGTCTTGTCAGTCGTCACGCTCTCGAATCTTCTACTCCTGTCTCGGCAAGCGGATTCATTGAGCAGATTTTGTATTATGAAATATTGAGCAATGTTATTGTGAAAGTAAAAGAAAAAAGTAACATATTTCTATGAGTGCAGACAAACTCACAGACTAACTCAATTTGAGAGACAATTAATTTTGAATAGGATTTAGAGGATTTTTTTTAATGTTTTTACTTATTGATTTATATTTATATTTATGAATTATGAGTAGTCAATCACTTCATTTATATTTTACAATAAAATATTTCTTCGAGATGCGACACTGGTTCAACAAATAATATTTTTTTACCTATTTACCCAAAACTTGTTTTTCGAGTCTCTTAATTGAGATATGAAATGGAATAATTGTAAGTTTCGTTATCTAATAAAAATTAATGACTGTTATTCTGTTCTGACAAAACGTGCGTTATAAGTATCATATCAATTCATATCATATTAAAGTAAACATATATTAAATATTCTGTAAAGAGAACATCTGATATAGTTATGTGGTTTTATACCTTTTCAACTTAAAGTCGTTGGTGGCCGGTGGTAGGTGACAAATCTTTCCTTTTTCAGTCATTTTTAACAAAAAAAATTAATATGATTCATTTTGGCATTGCGCCATGTTTTTACACCTCGCGCGCCCGGCCGACACTCAAGAGCTGAACTCCGAAGACACTCTACAAATATTCAGTCCAGTCTTCTGATACCGTAAGTATACCATATGTTCTTGTAAACAACACGGTCGCGGCAAAATAAGGAAAAGAGGGGCTGGACAAGCAAATACAGGGGAAGCTATGTGGTTCTCTTGCGTTCCGAAATCACTCAGGATAAAAATTCCTAAAAGGCAAAGAAGAAGCAAGACAAACTTTAAACACTTGTTTCAAATGATGAACTATAGCAAAACCAAAATGCGATTTAAGTGCATTTTTACACACAGTTTTCACCGAGGGATAGTAGATGGCCTGTTGAGTTGAAGATTTGAACGCGCTGCCTTCCGACTGCAACGAAACTCTCCTCACCATGGTCCACGTCATTTCCGTTGGTTTAAACTCTAAAGTGCAATGGTTGCTACAATAAAAAAAATACATGCTGATTCAATACGACAACCTGGCGTGAGAAATTGAAAAATGAAGCCTTAAAGGAAACTGTCATTCAGGGTTTGAATGTTTATTTGTATAACTTGATATCTCGCCGAACTGAGGCGTGGTCAGCTTCCGAAGTAGTCGCTCGGTGTCCTTACAGGCCCAAGGAAACATGGCGGCTGCTTTGCCTTCGGAGACTACTGTGTTTAGTTAAGATGCCAGTTTCCCACGCCTTATCTACAGGACAGCGTATTGAAAAATTAGTTACACAAACACACTGAACCGGCTTTAATGTCTTGTTTTTGAGTTTTTCATTTCAAACAGTGGTATTTCCACAAATACTGCGTGGCCGGGACCTTGAAGACAATGATTATTTTGATCTCACATAATGGAAACCAATTAAAGCTTAATAATTCCATAATATTGTTTCCGTTCTTTGTGAACTTGTCAACATAGCAAGAGCCATCTTAAAAGGGCGGAAGCGTGGGGGGCGTGCAGCACAGTTCAGAAATGTCTAATTCAAACCGATCGACTACTGAATCGAGCAATTAGATTCGGATATATATCCAAAAAAAGGAAATCAATTTTGGATATTATCCCTAAGACGAAACGGCATAAAACATTTAAAGGTGTGTCAGAATACTTTGCAGTTGTTTGTCCTTGGGAGAGAACAGAACTATTCGCAACTTCCTTTTAGGGTGCACTTCCTTTTGTCTGTATGCATGCACGTATGTATGTATGAATGTATGTATGTATGTATGTATGTATGTATGTATGT
>JAOBRG010191874.1:0-11160 GCA_027574985.1 Umimayanthus nakama | reverse complement strand
AACAAAAGATTCCATTGGATAAAAGACAAAAGAAGTAACCCATACCCTACTGTTAAAGCACGCAAGCCTTAACAAAGAAAGAAAGAAAAAAACCCAAAGAAATCGTGTTCGTAGAGTTAAGCCTTACCGTACCGGAGCGAACTTATTTTTTACGCTCACTTCAAGATGGCGGACTGTCACGGCTCATTTATTATTCGCAAATTCATACTATAGGGCTATTGATGGTTGTTCATGGCTATCTACAGTTAGTTAGGGTTTGGGTTGGGTCAGGGTTACTTTGTAAGGTCTTTAGATAGACATTCTAAAAAATGTGCAGTATTGGTAGCGAAATGATGGGTTAGTGTAGTGGTAGTGAACAGTGACTCCAGTTTATGAGGTCCTACGTTCGATACTCGTCATGCCCACCATTTTTCCTTTTTGTAATTTCTATTTTTTCTAGAAATTTTTCTAAGTACAAGTCTCAGTTTTAGCAATGTGCAGTTCTAGTAGGCGTCCGCCATCTTGAAGTGGGCGTAGAAAACAAAATCGCCCGGAAAGCGAGGCCATGATTATGCCGATATGGCTTAGCAAAACGCATAAGAAAGAAACGCCTGATACACGTAATCACACTCATTAGTTCTAACTTAATCACTGGATTTGCCGAAATACCTTTGTACGCATACAATATATAAGCTCACAAATAACTATTAATGACAAATCTTCAATTTGCCTGAACCAATATCATGAACAACATTGTTATATGACATTTTCTTCATTCCCTTCTGTCGACCTGCAGTGCAAGGTTAGTAAAAAAGAAGACTGTTTCTGGATTGTAAGTTTCGTTTTGTAAATATGCTAGTCCATGCTTGTAGTGTTCGAATACCACCGAATTCTGTTCAAAGGACCTGTCTACCTCATCCAAATCCAGTCAGTGAAATCACGGTTCTACAAGTCAAAATAGATTTTATTTACTTTATTGACAACAAATACAGCATCATGTATATTAGTAAAGGAGAGTCCATACCTGGACTCCAAAGAAGACAAGGACAATTGATGTCAACGTTCCAAGACATCCTTCGGGGTCATGTGGAACCTTGGTCTGATACAGTTTCTGCGGAAACAACCATAATTGAACGCTTGCTAAATATAGTCGACAAAAAGTTTGGTTCTCTAAAACAGGGTTTGTAAATATAGCTGACATCTACGTTCCCAAACATTTCCATGGCTTCCCATGGCCTTGTTTTATGTAATCCCAAAACCTAAACTAATGAAAATGTTCTTAAATATGGTTAACTCTGAAGCCGTTTGCCATGAATTTACTATTCGCATTTTGCCCATTTTGCCATTTTAAAGCAGGAGTGTTGCACAGCCATGGTTAGGTGACCATTAGTCGTTAGTATGTGTGGAGATTTTAGTAACAGAAGGTGAAGAAATTATCTGGTGTTCAGAAACATAATGTGCCACTGCTTGTCAGTGTGAGCTGTGTTAATTGCTCGTTGAGTGACTAGCTTGTCCCAGTTTTTCAACCATTGTGAGCTGCACAAAGGACGAAACAGAGCTGAATTTATGCATTGCTCGCTGGTTTTAGTTTGTCAGTGAGCACCCTTGTATCCAGAAATAATATGTGCCATTGCTCGTTGAGTGACTAACATGTCCCAGTTTTTAAACCAATGTGAACTGCCGGCACTGACATCTGCAGACTACATTGGCGTTTACATTAAAACGCGGCTTCACCACGTTTACTCCGTTTGGATTCAGAAGTATTGACAAACTTCTCACAAAGTATTCGTTTCGTACGACTAATTCTGGTCAGTCCTTAATCAAAGGTTTCGCTATTTTCTGTTCAGCAAACAGCTTATCTTGTGTTACAGTCCCTGCTCAAGCAAGTTCAAACACTTGCGTCTTGGATTTGGAACCGTTTTTCTGACAAGCGAAGTACAGAGACGTTGCAAGAAATTGCAAGACATCTTAGTAAATGACAGTTGCTGTTTTCTAGGCCTCGCGTCTTGGAAAATAGATCGGAAAATGAACGGTACTCATTTTAAGTTACGAAATTCAAAGAGTCTACAATCCACAACACACTCACAACTTTGTTCTTGTACTGCATGCTTTGCTGTTAAGCTCACTTCAGTCGTAGAAAATAAATGTTTTTAAGTAAACACTATCTAGCAGTAAACGACTTAGGAAAATCCTTTTTTCATATATTCGATACATTGGCTTCTTTTCACACTACCTTTTAAAAGATAAATTATAAAGTTTTAAGTTAATATGTTGTTAAAAATAACTTAGCATTTATTAGGTCATGATCAAACAAAATTATTAAACATGATGTGAGTCGGGTTATGTTTGTGTGTTATTAGCTATGAAATGAGAAACATTAACCCGGTCTAGCCCAGTGTTTCTTAGGTGATTTAAGCAAGGGTGGAGAATTCCCCCTCACCAAAGTCCTCCTTGGGTACATTAGTTATATTTGAATATCTTGAGTGTTTTGAAACCACCGACAAAACCGACTTATTACATAGCATAAGATCAGTCACAAATCTACCATGTTGGACTGACTTAATTTTTTTTTCTGATAGACGTTCATTACTACCAAAATTTGATAGCAATTTTAACAAAACCTTAAAACAACTTCAGTGACCATATAATGTGTTCATTGTTTTACAGCTGTCACTAGTCTTTCTTGCCGTCGAAAGACTCACAAATTTTTTTCAGATCCAAACTATTTTGTAACTCATTCAGCCGTTCATTGAAGTTAGAACGATACTTGTTAGGAAGGGGGCTTCCCTCCAAACCACGCCCACGTCCTTCCCGGGCTAGAGAGGGTTGGAGTGGTGTTATGATTGACGTGTGCAGACATACCTTTGGCTCACCGCGCTGATAGATATGATTGGGACCAAAGAACGATCTATCAATGTAACCGGCCATCCCTCCTGTACAATTTTCAGCTTTGGGAAATCCCTCTCCTATACCGCCTGGTCCAACATAGCCCCTTTACACAATGCAACCAAATATTCACCCATTAGACAAAATTTAAGCAAAGGATCGATGCAGGATTGAAACAAAGTTTAACAGCATTACTTTATTTGGAAATGCTGATCGTACTTGCAACCAATTGAAAACCTCAAGAAAACTTGCGAAACAATTTGTACTTGTTACCAGTTTCGAATCATAGAACAAACCACCTCTATCTGGTTACAGGCGCCGAGCTGCTAGTGAGATGTTCTTCTGTAGAGTTTTCAATAGTAGGTGCTTCATTTAGGAAGTCAAAAAACGTTTAAGCAACTTCATTACAGTGCTCACCATGCCGATGAAACAGAACAAGATGACTACAGCTTGCTCTATGTTTGTTTTACATTTGGTGAGTTGCTGTGACGAGGCGTGTCCCATAAGAACTTTACGTCTGGTCCATTAACTATTCCAACAAAAATCCTTCATCAAAAGTTGAGATTTTTCAGTTGTTTAGAACTTGTTTCAATCCTGCATACAATGAAATGAGACCCACGACGTACCATGGAGGTTGGCCAGCGGTAGATGTGGTTTCCAAGTAAGGACCTATCAATAAAGTTAGCCACGCCTCCAGTGCAGTTGTACGCGTCAGGGTCGCCAATTCCGCCAGGTCCTGTGTAGCCGCTTTAGAGTACAACCGAATTTCTGGTTACCATGACTACCTCACACCTACATCACACCTTCTCTTTATCAGCAGGGTTCGCACACATTCACAAGTTTGAGCACTAAGGATCTTCCGGAGTACTGTAGAAATTTATCGGAATTTTGTACGAAAATAAAATCACAGAAATCTAAAGAAAGTCAATGAATTTATTATCAGATTCAAAACACAAAATGGAAGATCAGTGATATACTTATCCAACTTTCCAAGAGTCAGCCTTAAATTCCAGGACTAACCCAAGTGTGTTCGAGCCTTGTTATAAAACAGTTACTGCTCCATAGAAATCATAAAAAAGGCATATCAAGTTCGTTTTGATTGCCACGACAAAATAAAATTTGGCAATGGTCAAAAAATTAAATCAAAAGAACTTAATAAACTGTTTGAAGCGCAACGCAATATTGTGGAGTGATTCATCAAGACGACAGTATCAGTGTGTTAGCTCAACATTTACCTCCAAAAGTAAAAAATATAAACTTAAACTACCGTGGGTTCGCTCAATTCGAACTACGCCTGCAACACGATTTTACAAACTCCCTTGAGAACGTCTTTGGGTCGGCGAGTATTTACTTACGTCGGGCAGCCTGGGACGGGGACTGCGTACGTGATGACGATGTACACTAACAGCATTAGTAGCATCAGCAGCCACTGGCCCCACAGGCCGACCACATCGCGGATAGGGTCCCACCATCTTTGCTGTATGCAAACAAAAGCACATCGGAGTAAACTTCTCAGTCTGATTATCAATATAATATAGTAACAGTAACAGAAGAACAAAATGTTTACTTGTAGGAGGGAATGCGTGAGCACCTTTAAATGGTTGTGTCCTTTTTACCTTATTTAAGTAACTTAGTTTTTAATGTTTAGTTGAACACAAATGTAAATTATTGGTTGCATGCAAGTTGTGATCCCCATTGTTTAATGGCCTCCAAAGCAGCCGCTTTGTTCCCTTCGCAGAGGCAACTTTCGATTTCCGAGGATTCCGCTGCAGCGCCATTGTAACAGTCGATGCTAATTTAGGGCCGTAGCCAGACACAAAATTTAGGGGCGGGCATTTTCAAGAAACGAAAATTTGCTAAAGACGCTTAAAAATTTAGCTCCTTTTGAGACAAAATATACAAAAAATTACTTCCGGCCCAAAATTTAGGGGGGGGGCATTTGCCCCCCGGCCTGACGCTGGTTACGGCTCTGCTAATTCCAACAACTTTTGTAACATATAAACAACAAAAAAACAAAACAAAAAAACTTAATAGTACTCAATCCGGTCGTTGGCATAGTGGTAGTGCATAGGACTGGATTGCTAGTGCTTTGGGGTTCATAACGCGGTAATTATTTTCTCTTCGTTGTATTTAGCTTTTGCTTTCTTTTTACATTTTTTTTTCTCTAAGGGTGTAGTTGGATTTCGATTAGTGTTAGGAATTGGGCTGGGGTTAGGATTAGTATTGTTTGTATTACCGTGATCACGACTACGTCGTCTCCGTAAAAACGGCACAGGCCCCGCGGAAAGGGGGGGGGGGGGGGATGCCGGAGGGTCTTCAGCACCCCAACTTGTTGAAAATTTTAAAGAGTTACTACGGAAAAAGTGTTTTAACCGCCTTACTTTGAGGCACTAGTCAGCCCCCCAGTCTCAAAGCAGCTCTGCGTTCACTGCAGCAATAGATCAATGATCGAAACGACGTCGACTGTTACATTGGCGTCTACCGTTTATGTAAGGGAAACATGCAACCCCGCTGCAAAGCAAATGCGGCAGCTGCTTTGTAAGCTTTGGTCAGAAACATAAAGATCACTATTATAATTCACCCTGGCACCCAAAGTCAAAGGGCTGTTTTCAGAACTGCAGCAACTGCATGAAAAAAAGTAATTGGCTTCGACTTGAAGATGCAGTGGAGCATTATATGAAGTGTTTAGCCGAAAAATTTGCAAGTATATCCGCTGACCTGCGGGTCTTCGTACTGTGGAGGCATATACAGCTGCATGTTTGCCACAACAAAGTAGCAGATAGCAAACCTCTGCAATACACCAGGGATTCTGTAATGTGCCAGGTCGCCGTCTGCAAACAAACAAACAAATCCAAATTGTTTTCAGGCCCACAGTAGCACTTAAACATCTCTGGCAAGAGTCCCAATTGAGTATCGCACTAAAAACACCAAAAACTTCATTTGAACAAGTGTTTATCAACCTAAGTTATTTTGAAATTCAGCGGTCGGAACTTCAAGATAAGGAACTGAAAGTAAAAATTCATAAAACTAGAAAAGAATGAAATGTGTCTGATGAATAACCTTGTGGCAAGTAAGCTTACACTAAACGTCTTATACGAATAGCATTTTAAACTGTTGTCCTCAAATCTAACGGGAAATTAATGGTGTCTGAGATATGAAGGTAGGTTTGTTACTATACTTCGTCTGGGACCATATTTGAGGTGTCTGTTGTCCGTTTGCCTTGAGAGAGCGTCTGCATGTGTGGTTAAAGAAGTTATTTTCAAAATAAGTGAGCTCTTTGCGGTGGCCAACCGAAGTGTCCCGGCCGTAGTAGAGAGGTGTCTATCATAAAGATGTCTATACCAATAGGTTCAAAATATGGATAAACTGTAATTTTGTGTGGCCTATAAAACTGGTTGTCAAAGGCGGTTTATCAGCGTGACAAGTGAACATGATGTAAAAACAACGTTTGAGTTTAGGGTCGGGGTTTTGATAAGATAATGTAAGCTAAACTGACAAATTGTTAAACACGGATTCATTGTGTCAGTTAAACTCTGCAGGTTCTACAATTAATACTCACAGTTGCTAGTGAATAGACCCAAGGCTAGCAAGATGAGGGAGCGACGAACAATTTTCATAAAGACTTTTGACTTGTTGACTTTACATCTCATCAGTGAACGGAATGACAATGTCATCGAGACTCCCATGATCCAAATAAACCTGTGATTCAAGATCAAATAGTGGTTCAAGAGACTTAAATGCACTAACTTGTACTGACGAGTAGTGAGTGACTGGCACACTGTCGCCTACTTGTTCTTATGCTTTGTAATGTTACCTAAATTTCACTGAAAATGCCCACGGTAAATGTCTGAGTGTAAGTGCAGAGCATTTTAAGAAAAAAAAGTTCTCTTCCCTCCTTCCCTCATATTGATAAGTCTTAAAGTAATTGAACAGATCAATTAAAATAGTATTATGCTCACCAAGGGAACACCAGGTCCGCAACATGCAAACCTGGATAAAACAAGAACACAAATAGGTAAAATATTAACTACAATTCACCACTGACAGTAAGGTTTACAAATGTTGAATCAGGGACAGCGGAACAACTTTGAGATTGGGCGGGGGGGGGGTACCGTTAGTGACTTGATATTGGGGGAGGGATACAACACACTTTTTCTTACTAGCTCTTTAACACTGTATAACTTTAAAAACATTTGGGGCCACGTCTGCCCCCGGTTCCCCCCCTGCTCCGCGGTCCGTGCAAATTATTATTTCACTGACTTTCGTTTAAAAACTTGGTTTCAATTTTTCAAGGTCTTCAAAATGGGCACGAATTTTCATCAAACCAGCAAATTCAATGTCTTTTCAGCACAAATTGCGAAAAAGGAAAGTGAGTTTTGCAGTGTATCCCACATGTTTTTGAATCAGTGTAAAGTTCAGTGACCGTATACATCAATATTTCACGCAACCAAACATTGTGAAAAATATTTCGTTTTTAATGACAGCAAATTTTTTTTCCTTCACTTCGCCAAAAACACCGCCAATATACCGTTAAATATGACGGAACTGCGGAAATTTACACAATTATTTGCGCTGTATACAGCACTTATTACCAGCCGTTGCACTGTGTTGTGTGGTGGTGTAAGCGAAGTCTACTACAGCAATGGGCTGCCTGTGCACACATTCTTACCATTCCACCTAGCGTGCTCGAAGAAGTAGTAATTACCCCCACCATAGTTCACAAACACCATGATGGTGATCGCTATCCTAAAAATGAACAAGAAATTAGCTTTAATCACAACTAAATAAAGATGCTTAACGCAGTCCAAACTACGAACTCATGGGAAGTCAGGTTGGTCGAGTGGTTAGCGCCTCCCACCTAGGGCCCGGGTTCGAACTCTGGGATTCGCATATGGGCTGAGATTTGGCTGATCGAGGGTTTTTCTCCGGACACTCCGGTTTTCCTCCCTTCGAAACATCAGCCTAAACGCCGAGATCTGTGCCGTCTCCCAAATTAGTCCCATGGCTAGATACCTTGAGACGTAAATAAAGTTATTTATTTATTTATTATATTTATTTATTTTATTTATATTCAAGACTGCGATTTTGAAACTTGCTGTGTATTGCGTCCATAGTTACATCTGTTAACACTCTGTAATGCTGTAGTTCTATTTTTGCACGTAATAATTGCTATATCATTTTACATCAGGGCCTGGCTTCGAAGGTGGGCTATCACTGATATAGGGTTAACTTTTGGTTAAATTTAAACTAGTGATTTGGTTTTCATGTACTTCCTCAACCCTATCTTACACGTGCTTTTTCAGGTTGGCACTACAGGAGGAGGGCGGCAAAGTGCCCGCGGCATTCTTCTCTGAAAAGGCTAAAGCTACTGCATTTAAACTTACTCCACTATCATAAATTGGAATACAGACCCAAACAATGCTAAACAAGAAGAAAGGCGCCAATTTTGCGGTCTGAAAGATCAAAATGCACTTGTGTTGAGCTCGTTTGAGCATACGCGTTGAAGTGTGGGCGGGGTATAAGAATGGAGTCTCCAACGTTGCGACTCGCACCAATGCACGAGACTACATTGTTTGTACGACGAGCGTACATATAAAATACGCTGTCAAATTTGAACCAAGTACACGGTACAAAATGTTCACTTTGCTGAAGTCTTACGACGGCTACGAGAAAACCAATTAACAGTTACAAATTTTAATACAAAAATTCCCTTTTTAGTTTGCAGACTGCAGCTCTCATTTATTTTCTCAGGACAAAGTAATCTCTTGTATTGCAATTGCTTTAAACGATTTCTGCACTTGCAAAGAACAACTGGAAGCCGTGCAAAAACAAACATTTAAGAAGTTCAAGAAAAAAATTCAATGAAAAGTAAATTAATGATTTTGTATCTTAATTGTTTAACCTGTGAGGGACCGTTTGCATGACCGAGAGATGAAATTCGTTTTGGATTGCGGAAAAAATTGTGTACATCAACCGTTTTTCCTTTGGATTACCATTTGACCAGACATCGTTCGAGGTGAAAAGCTCGAAACACATTCATGTACGATAACTCTCACGTACAGTGTACATAATAAACTAAACAATGTCAAAGTTGCCTATGAACATGCATTTTGTTTTGCAGCCGTACACATGAGATCTCTTTTTTTTAATTAATTAATTAAATTATTTATTAAAGAGAGAAGGTGACAGTCCATAACACCAGCATTTGCCAACTCTTATGGATAAGTGAGTGAGTGAGTTCGTTTAAGTCCCATCATGGTAGAACGTCAAAAGACTTTTAAAATGTCTCTGTCCACGGCTGGTTTGGCGAAAGAAAGTTGCCCAAAGCTCAACCCTCAACCAGGCTGGGGAATGAACCCGGGTCCTTCTGGTTGGCAGTCTTACATGTATAGCTTGCGTCGCAGACAGATAGTCGGTCTGCGTATTAGTGCACAAGAGCTTGTCCATTTCCTGCTGGGTCGCACTGATTTCTATAGAGCTTCATGACTGGTTAGTTTTTACGCTATTTGTTACGCGTGTAGAAACCAACCAATCACGAAACTCTATAGAAATCAATACGACCCTGCGGGAAATGGAACAAGTTTTTGTGCACTAATACACAGACTGACTATACCGACGTTTCCTGACAGCTTTGGGCAGTCTGCGCGCAGGCTATACATGTACCAACTGCGCCAACTTCGCACACACAAATCTCCAACTCAGACTTTTCACGAAAAAAGTATCTTACCCACGGAAAGTGTCCAGTGACCTTAATCTTTTGCTTTTCTTCGGTCTGGGTGGCTGGAAAAGACAGAGGAAGGCACATGTAACTATCAAATACCCCGCAACCTGGGTAATCTATTACTGCGCATTTCTCGTACTATAAAAATATGTGCGCACTGAATTCAAGAATAAATGACAGTCAGTGTGGAGTTTTCGATAGTTCATACAGTCAGGAAGCTAAGTTTTGTTCTTTACTGAACTGCAAGTGCTGTTTAGTTAACTAGGTATATACATACACAATTGCACATAATATATGTTATATAAAAAGCCGTATTTACAAGTATCTACGTGCACTTTACAGCACCTGTGAACGTGCAATAGGTGATGTTCAAAGTGCTAATCTTTGTTTTCAAAGAGCTTCTTGATATATTATTATTATTATTATAACTATTATTTTCATCATTATTATTGTTACTGTACCGTATTATTATTACACTTTTTGTATCAGATTTTTTAATACTTGATAATGATGATCTTTATTGAGGGTAACTATTTCACTAACAGACTTAATAGTTTTTTGAAAAGGAATTCTACGCTAGAAATATAAGTTATATGAATTCAAGTTATACTTGTCTGTCTAGCTCTGTTTTAGTGTCTTTGAATTAGTTTTAGAAGAACTAAGTACTCTCAACACATTATTATTATTATTATTAATATTGTTATTATTCTTCTTCTTCTTCTTCTTCTTCTTCTTATTATTATTATTGTGTTAAATTGTAAATCTGAACAAATTTCCACCTTGGATGTTGGGCAAACATTACAGACATGTGAACCATTCAAACTACATACTGTGACCGCTTCTTCATGGTCGGAGGTTGCTTCCGAGGATGAGAGCGGCTTAGGAGAACCTAGATCCTGATCAAAGAGTACGAGTTCATAATTAGTAGATTACAGTAACACAAGAACCACTTGGATTGAGGGGGTGGGATATCTTCAACCCGCACTCTTTTGTACACATTTTCTGTGATCACAAGAAAAGCTTTTGAGCTACATGTATGCATACATAGAGCCTTTCTCCAATACTTAAGGCCCACCGAGCCCACACAACTAGTTACAACATTGTTAGCTTACAATGTTGGGAGTTGTTGGCATTAATGTTGCATGGCGCATGCAAACAAATGCAACAACTTCCAAAATTGTTGGTTATCATCTAAAGAAGCGATGCAATTTGGTATAGTAAGTCTAAAACTAGATTGCAATATGCATGTGCAGGCGTTTTTGCGAAGGCCAACATTATTATGGTTCTATGCAAATGGATGCAACCTTGTTGTGCTACACTTCACCAGTTCACAAAACAACAGAAGTGTTGGAACTTGTTGCACCAAACTTCCAGTTTCAAATTATATATGCAACAAGTTGCAGTTTTGTTGTGGTTCAATACAAACTGATGCAACACGTTGGGTCAAACAATGCTACGTCTGTTTGCAGGAGCCTTCGCAAACCAGCCACCATATTCCAGTAAGGCTCTACTCTGAGAATGAAGTATTCCATTGGTCAATAAACAATAACAGTAACAATAACTTACACTTTTTA
>JAOBRG010191763.1:0-17704 GCA_027574985.1 Umimayanthus nakama | reverse complement strand
AAAATATCAATTTTTAGTAATCAGAAAAAAACGTTTTTCATTCAAAGCCAAGCTACCGCGCGCGCACGATCGCTAAGCAGTGAATATCCAGGACATTCACTGATTAGTGAACCAATCACAGCGCGCGAAAAACACTATTCACTGGTTGGGTATATGCTAACCTTGGATATACCGTGTTTGATGAACCAATCAGAGCGCGCAAAAAGTGCTATCCACCTTTTTGGTTAGTACTAATAACTGATATTGATTTAATAGCAGACTTGCACTACTCGTTGGTTGCGTTTGTCATTTCGACACATAGATCATGTGTTTTGTACTCTGTTGCACATACAGTGCAAACTGATCTTTTCAGAAACATTCCCAAAGTGTTATTTCAAAGAGAAAACTGATTAGTGCAAGAAACGAAAGGTGATTCAATTTATTGAAATCTGATTGTAAAGGGGAACAGTTCAGCGCTCTGTGCTTGGTTTATCTGAGGTAAAACGAATCTTCAGCGTGGCAGCTGGTAAGCTAGACTTTCCACAAGTCGACTAGAATAATTTATTTTTCTGGTTGTTTTTGAAATAACGAACGCCAAAAGCAGGAGAAAAAAAACCGAGCGTTGAAGGCGAAAGAGAGCGAGCTCCTCAAGTCGCTTCAAGGCTGTCTCGCGCTTCAGCGCTCGGCTTATTTTTATTCCACGCGCCTTCGGTGCGCGTTATTTTAAAAAAACATTCAAAAATTATTTTAGACCGTCCAGAAAAATATGCGAGTCGGCTTGTTGATAGTTTACTGGTAATCAAATGGTGTTGAAAGGGGTGATGGGGTGGCTCTTATTGGGGTTGGGAGATCGGTGCAGTAAGATGGTTGTTAAATTGCAGTTGTAATTCAATTGAGAAATGTTAAGTAACTCAGTTTGTTATGTACAAACGAATGACATATAATAAAAATAAAGCAGGACGTATTTTAACCCGGTTTCTCTCAAAACCACGCTCTTTTCTTACCAAGATCATAGCGGATTAAAGCAATGGCTGGGAAAAACCACTCCCCCTCTGAAACGTGCGATGGAAGGAACCCCCGAAAATTTTTGAAATAAAACATGACCTATGGTAGAGTCGCTTTTTACGAAGTTTGATATTCTTTGCTTGTCAGTGGATGAACTTGCTGACAGTTTAGAAGATCTTGGAATTTAACTTCCTAAGGAGATTCATGTGAGACTCAAGCTTGAGAGTTGGAAGTCCTGCTCCTCGCTGGACCTAAAACTTAATAACGATTGCAAACTAGGACTCATAAGCGAAAAAGGAACTCTTTACTTACAAAATTCAGTAGCGCCGCTTATTTAAAACTGGACACGCCGACGCAGCACTATCGCAAAGATTTAAGTATCGGATCGTATCGCCTGCTAGATGTACATGATATACTTTCAAAGATATTGAGTGTTTTTACACTTGAGCTTGAATTTTGCTGAGCTAAGTCTGAGCTTAGCTAATATTTTTTTGCTAAGCAGTTTTACTTGAGTAGCTATCAATGGTCTCTAATCAACTGAGAGTGAGTTACACGTGCAGTTATTATTCATGTTGGAGTAACTTGTCGATCAAATATTTGCATTTGATTTCAGCAAGGAACAATGTCAACTTTTGGCCTTGAAAGTTTTTTTGAACCGCATGTATGTAACGTCCGGAACCATGTCAACCAAAACAGTTCGGTGAGATTTGAAGTTCCAAGTTTTAAAAACATTCCCCAAGCCTCACACCGCCGGGTAGATGTTTATTTTGCCGTTGAAAGTCCTTGCTTTCACTAGTAAAAGGTTGCGATGAGTATTAACGTGGGAAAAATTCGCCTGGACGAGCAGTTTGCTTGTGCATGCATGACACCATTCAACCGATTTTGACAAGCGAACAAAGGGAAAATGATACATCTCTAATGAGTTTCTTTGTTTTTAGGTCCAAGGCTGGTTTTTTCTTGGCTTGAAACTTGCTTAGAATCGTTTAAAGTTTCGGATGCAAATGCGCTTTGTTACTGAAGTTTCATTCTCCATCTACGCCACATAATAGCGATAATTACTAATTTGCTTAGCAAAGTAACATATAACACCATTTTTTGTGTGTTTACACTGGAATTTTTTGCTGAGCAAAACTAAAGTTGACTTGAGTTTTGCTTAGGTACCTAGTGTAAAACACACATTTAGTTTGATTTGAACAACATTTAATTGCACAACAATGAATCCATTATTCACTACTCAGAGCTTGCAGTTTGTTAGACTTTTGATAATGGCACGATAAAAATATGAAAGGTGAAAACCCCAGAATATAAACCAAGTAATCGAGTCGAGCTTCGGGTGCGCCAGAGCCGGAATAAATCGTGCGAAGGACTTTGCGAAAGCGTAACAATTTGCATACAAATGACCATTACGAAACGGCAACGAAAAATATCTTACCGTTCATCCAAAACAGTGAACATTTATATGTGTACGTCAAGTGTTTAATTTGGGTTCTTTTTTAAATTTACCCTAAGCGAAAGGCTACGCGTCAGCACGTGCTGCCCGTCAAATCTTTAATCGGTTCAATCGGTTTGCGTTTCTTTTTTCCCAAAAGACTGGCTACCCTAACCCTAATCCTAACCAAAACCAAACCCCAAACTTTACTCTTGCCCTTACCAAACCCAAATCAAGCTATAAGAAATCCCAAGTTCAAAGTTTGTGTTGCAACAATCCGAATTTGCTAAGTTGACGCGTTGCCGGACTTATTAGAATACACGCTTTCCTTTATAAGAACTAGTAACTTTCGGCTCAGCCTGGGCTGTTCTTAATTTTTATGCGATTTCAGCCTTAAATTGTTCTTAAATTGTTCTTTTTTCTGGTAATTCCAGTCGAAACAACAAAACAACCTCAAGAAACACATATTTGCTATCATTTCATACTGCTGTACTGATGCAAAAAAGTTTGACACTGTCAATACATTGTCCACAAACGTCACAAGCTTGCTTATCACTCTGCAAGCTCTCGATGACCCAGCTAATTCTACATGTATATCTACTTCTGTGGACAAGAACTAAATAAACTTTCTTAAATTTTTCTGATCAAAATTTCAGCCTGGTGAGTGTTCTTAGCTTGTTCTTATATTCTGGGCAAATCTCAGCCTGGGTGTTCTTATAAAGTTTGTTCTCATAAAAAAAGCGTGTGGAATGAAGTGCGGGTATTCACTTGCGGTCTAGTTTTCAGTCGGTTTTCAAGTATTTTTCTATAGAGAGCGGGCGACATTACTTAAAAGTATCGCTGGATTTAGCAGTACCAATCAAGTTGAGGTACCGTACGAAAAAACAAAGTGCTTTAGGCCTGTCTCAAACGACGCTCATTGGACGCGATACTGATGTATCGAAATTGCCGAAATTGATCAGTCAGTGCCACCGCTGTCACACTGGTGTGCACGGTAGTGTTACAGCGTTGTCATTGTCACCGTTGCTGCACCGTTGTCAGTTTACATCGATGACACACCAATGTTGCCTCCATCGGTGTCACATTTTGTCGGTACCATTAATGTTATACTAGTGGCATATTGTCACCGCTGTGACATTATTATGGACAGCAGTGTGACATTAGTGTAAAACTCAACCGATGTGCCACCGCTGTGGGATTCCTTCTGTGTACTGTATCCAAGCCATCAGCCTGTTTCTAAACAAATATTTATGACCACAATGACGTGAGTCTTACTTCATATCATGTATCAGTCAGAGTTATACGTTTTGTTATCACTTGAAATAAATTCTGTCTAAAACTGAAGAAGAAACAAACTAACAATCATGACCACGCACACGTTTGATGAAGAGTAATTGAAAGCTTGCGTGGAATTACTTGAGGGTTAACACATCAGTGGTTCCCTCCCCTTCCTAACTAAAACAGTTCACTTGAGACTTATAAGCGTTTGTAAAATTATCGTGAATGTTCTTACATTGGTTTTGCTTAGTTAAAAAGATCGCTATCGACTGAACGACGTTCATAGTATGCCCAGAGCACTGAGTTTGGACCTGTTCACATGGAGTTGTGGTACAAGGCAGAGGGGAAACCACATCTCGGCGGGATAACCCGCCTTGTCATATCAACTCTTTTATTTCTCGATTGCTTTCACATGAGAAGTTGGATCGCCCAACAAAGCAAGTTACACAGTTAGCCGGGTAACTCACTTAGGTGGGATCAATACGCGCCCGTATTCCCTATTTTAGAAGAAAATGATGATAACCTAAAAACTTGTTTTATGGGGTCTAAATGACTTTGGAACCATTGAGACTCGCTGACTTGTGACCATCTTCAAAATTCACTCCAACAAAAATCGTTGTCTTGTGAGTCCAACATGTCACCTCTCGGATCATACAACCTTCCCCCAATACCCAAAACAACACACACCCACAACTGTTGGGATCGGCTCGTTCTCAGGCAGCAAGAACCTGGATCGGCTCGCTCTTAGGCAGCAAGAACTGTTTTATTGTAACTCACTCAAATTAAAGCACCAACTACCACAAAAAACCAATAGGGCACTCCAAAGGGATTGGATACCCAATCTCGTGTTTCTCCCTAAAGGCCGATAAAAGGCCATTACTAATATCAAAACATTACAGGTTCAAACGATTTATAAACTACAAAATGAAAATGGGAACACATCAGGGGGGCCAGAAAAAACCTACCAAAAACCCCGGCAAAGGCCATACTGAAATGGGGAAAAAAGTGGTCGGAAATCTGGGTGGAGCCCAAGGGCCTAAGGCCTAAGATGTATCCCCGCCCCTCCACAAGACTAAATGCCTAAACTTTGGCTGACTGACAGTCTGTCCACCACAGAATCTTGAATATAGCCGTCTTTAGCCTTTTCACTGCGCCATCGGCCATGGCGCTTAAAGAGAAGGTCTGGGATTCCTGCTCTTGCGGCGGCAGTAGCGCCGCCCGATCTCAAACTGTGCGTACCAATAGACGAAATATCATCTACGTAAGGCGAAAAGGCTTCAATAATCAATTCTCGCAAACGCGAGTAGCTAATCTTATTAGTGGCAGACCTGAGCTTGTAACCCTTGCGGGTTTTCGACAATCCGCAAAAGAGAAAACTAGGATCATCGGAAGACTTAGTAAATCCACATAACTCAAAAAATCTTGACATCATTTTCACTGGACAAGTATTTTTGTTAGAACTAGCTACGGGGACCCACGCCCCATCTCGATATTGGTCTGTTTTTGATGATTCAACAAAAACAAGCAAATAACTATCCTTGAATGAAATATCCGAGACTCGTAAGTTAATCAATTCATCAAATCTAAGAAAAGCAGCTAAAGGACAACGTGGAAGGGGGAGGCAGGCATAGCAGGAAAGTGACGACTCTGCGCCCAACTTCTCCAACGGCGGAAACCACCGGAGTACTTAACGACCGTGCTGGGGGTGCGGCTGGAAAGCAGGACGTCTGGCAAGGTGTCAGCAAGTGCCTTCAACTCGTGCGATTCACCCGCAGCCTCTTGTAAGTCACTCCACATTGTAGAGTAAAACACACAGGCTATAGCACAAAAGGAAATAGAAACAAACAAGCAAAGCAACCGTACTAGCGAAAACCACCTAATATTAATAATAATAAAAATGAATCTGCTGTAAAGCTGGTCAAACGAACTTGACTGAGAAACGAGAACCGAGAATGACAGAATACCGAATAAGCTCCTTTATAAAACCCCCTAAATATGCAAGATAGCACCTAGCTAACAGTGGATTCCCTCGAGAGCACATTTTCTGTCTAATTCCTTCGTCAAACGCCAGAAAATTCAATTCCATTGACTGCGACCACTCTGTTCCCGATATAATTCCTTAGTTTGGAATGTGATAACGCTGCAAAAGCTATTATATTTTTAAAAAGCCAAGCTCCTCGAACTGAATTTAGTTTCAATAAAATGAACAACACATTAGCAATACGTTCTTTAGCAATTGATGAAACATCATGTTCCTCCTTAAAACCGAAAGCATGGCTTCTATTTTTACCGCTGTTTTTAAAGCAACCTTCGGCCTTCTCGTGAATAAAGGAAGGGATTTGGCGGCCAAAAAGCTGAAAGATGGCGATGTTATCGACCAACAATTCGGAAATCTGATCGTGCGTGAAATCAACGACATCAACTGCAAGCTCGATGGGCTGGCGAGGAAGGATGTTTTAGCAAATTACAGCTTCTTCAAAGAAGGGCTGGAATTCTTGTTCCAACTGTTTGACCAGCCAAAAAGTGGGGAGCTCGCTACAGCAGCGGGATTTGAGAAGGGGAAACTAGCGGTCAGTTTGCCATCATCCAGGGGCGGGTTTGAGCCATCAGTGGACACAGGTTCTCTTGCAGAGGGACTGAAAAACTGAAATCAGACAAACCATCTTTCCAACGCGAAACTGAGGTTAATGGAAGCGCGAAGGGAAGCTACAAGAGCCTTCAGCATTGAAGCTCTGAAAACGTCTGATCGTATTCTGGCTATTACAATTCATGTCATGGCGACCTTACTGGAAACAGTTGATAGTTCTTCGACCGCTTCATTGTCATGGAGAGTGTGCCTTGAAGGCAGTTCAAAATAGCTTTAAAGTTCAACTTACGATGGGGTTTAAATCTCTTTTTAACACGAACGAAGGCGGTAAAGTTATTGCTGATGTCCTGCATGTTAATTATGTAAATTACACCGTCACGCAAATGATCAGTGGTGGTCGGTATGACACTGTGATCTCGCCGTGTATTGATATTGGGGACGAGGCGATCGATTCTTGGCGTGATGCAAGGCTGGCTAAATCTTTGCGTGAGTTAAGTATGGAGCGCTGCCGTGTGGTGTGGTCTTTTGGCCAGAAGGGGGAAAAAGAGCACAGACTTGGGTCTCCAGTGGTTTTGCTACCAACAGACGAGGTGATTTTATTGTCTCAAACAAATATTATATTTATAGAAACGTGAAAGTATTCTACACCACCGGGAAGTTTCTGTACTCCCTTGGTCTTCCCATTGACCAATATAGTAACTCTATTAGCATAGCTACGGATGGAAAAGACTGTTGGTAGCTTTTGGCCATGGAGATTAGTAGCAGAAGAAAATGGATAGGTGTGAACTTGTTTGACCAGCACGACAACCTGCATCACAAAATTCCTCTGAAGAAAGTGTTTGAAAGTCTAACTCAACAGAAAAGGTTCTAGTCCCCGCCAAGATGGCGGTCCTGGTTCAACACATACGAGGCCAGTCAATCACGTGACTTGTGACGTAAAACCTATTGTCACATCTCTCTTCATTTGAAATTTGAACAAAACAAACAGTTGGTAAAGAAAATAGCCAGTTGTGGCCAAGTCACAAATAAGAAGTTCTTGAACACCAGCATACACAATATAAACCAAACAGTCAAGACTCAGACATAGTCCTTCAAATAGCTGGGGAGCTTAACTAATCTGCCAGATCGAGTCTGAGGTGTTGGCACCTAAGCAACCACTGTACTGGGTTGTGGGGCCTCCGCATTGCCAGTTGGGAAACTTGCTGGGTCAACCGGATGTGGACACCAAGGATCATCCCCACTGATTAGCTGAGCTGCTGTAGCTCTCCCACAACACTCAGAGGGTTGGTTTGTCATCTCCAGCGGTTGTTCTGGTGCTTCTCCTTACAGTGCTTCATCTGGACTGTACCTTTCAGGTGTCTTCCTCAGATCAATCCTTTTCTTCTGAATCTCCTACCACCCCAAGTTAGTACTTCATATGACCTTGGGGCAACTTGTGATTAGACTTCCGCTCGGGGTAGATCCTCAGGCTGCTGCTTATGATTGAGCTGCACCCGCACTACATCTCCTCTGTTTAATTCCGGCATGTCCTTTGACCCTCGGTTGTAGTACGTGGCCTGACGAGCTTTGTTGGACATCAGCTTTTGGTGTTGGTATGGTACAACTACTGCCTCCAACAGCCTATTGGTAGTTTGAAGTAGAGTCTTTGTTCTCCTGCTCATAAGTCTCTGAGCATGACTTGTGTTGAGGCCCTGGGCTGGAGTGTTCCTATAATCTAGAAGAGCTAGAAAGACATCTGACCCAGCCTTCTTTCCTTTTCTCACGGTACACTTTGCAGATTGTGCTGCATTCTCAACCTCCTCCGTTTTTCCTTGGATAAGTCGGCGATGATCTTGTGAATTCGAATTTCCATTCTTTGCTAAAGCTCTGGTACTCTGCTGATTGAAACTGTGGGCCATTGTCAGAGTGACAAACATCTGGAATCCCATAGCATGCAAATTGCATCTTCAATTTTTGGAATACACAACTAACTAGCTTTGGTGCTTTCTAGTGAGTCTACCTCCAAGAAACCAGAGAAATAGTCCACAGTGATCAGGTAGTTCCGACTGTTGAACTCAAAAAGATCCACTGCCACTTTGTCCCAGGGGCTATCTGGTACCTCGTGTGGACACAGAGTTTCTTTTGACTGCTGTTGTCGCAAGATCGGCATATGTCACCACAGGAAACCCTATCCTTTATCTCTGCACTCATTCCGGGCCAGTATAGACACTCTCTGGCTCTACGCAGACATTCTTCAGCTCCAATATTTTTGTTATATTTGTTTTTCATTTCACAATTGTAATACTTGTTCACAATGGTCTAATGTACTGTAATATTTGTTTACAGTGGTCTAATGAACAATTTCATGATAATGGAATAATAATTGTAGCAATAATAATAAGAGTAAAGAAAAAGAAAATGAGAATTTACAAGAAAAAGAAAAAAAAGAAAAGATGTGAGCAAAAGGAAAGTGATGTATTGCAATTTAGATAATCAGTTGTTTACTAACCGATATTTAGCATCTGAGCTCCAATATGAGATGAGTGAATTCGCTCAACCATAGCCTTTCTAAATAACTTGGGCACTAACACTCGTTGCCCACGGAACTGTCTTGAACTGAGAGCTCGTCAGGAACATTAAAGTGAGGCTGTGCTTCTGGTGGTACTTCATTCCTTGCTTCGGGCCATCCCTCTTGAATGACACGGGTCAAGATACGAAAGCCTTCATCGGCCTGACTATGTGCTCTAATGTCATCTAAGCATGCCGCAGAAATAGGCATGTCTTGGGCCATGTAAATGGACTCGAATTCCTGGTCAGTTGCTGTTTCGTTGCTCTTCGGCAAATACGCTCGGATCAGTGTGTCTGTTAACTGCATCTTCGTGCCCTTGCGGTACATAGTATCAACATCGTATGCTTGGACTCTCAAGAGCATGCGTTGGAGTCACTTTGGAGCCGTTAGCAATGGCTTTCTTGTTTTCTATAACCTCAAGAAGTTTGTGATTTGACTGAACGCCAACCTGACGAGCATAAGTGTACTGACTGAATCGTTCTAGGCCGAACACAACAGCAAGTAGTTCTTTCTCAATTTGAGAATAGCGAGTCTCTGCATCAGACAATGCTCGACTGGAAAATGCCACAGCTGGCCCTTGATCTTGCCCATTGGACTGTTGTACGGTCACCATACTATACACCCAAGGTGTTGGCTCTGAAACTGTTCTTCTTTGAGCTCTGCTTTTAGAGTTACTGGCACTTTCCTATGTGAATGGACTACTGGTTCAGCATTCTCGTCAATCTTAAGATGATAGGGATCGTCAAGTTTGCCAGTTCCCTCAAAAACATCAGGATATTCCAGCTACAACATTTCTTTGGTCAGTGGTTTTCCAAGCATGTGGTCCTTAATCTCTAAAGACAGGATGTTTTCAAACCGGACCGTCACAAGATCCATCTCCAGGATTGTCACAATGCCTAACAAAGGTATGGCTTCATGGTCAAGGACAACAAACTCGGCTTTTGCCATTCTTGTGGTTGTGTAACTGTAAGGTACACTGTCCTAAAGGCTTGACAGTGGACTGGTTATACATGGTCAAAACTCTGGGTGGCTGATCTAAGTTTACTGGGCCTAGACACCGTTCAAGTGTCACCTTAGAAATGACATTGCACGTCGCTCCACTGTCGAGCTGAAATTTAACTGGCTCCTTGCCAACATTGGTGGTTGCGTACAGCTCTTTTCGGAATCTTGTGTCCTTGACCTGTGCTAGATTTGGTTCCCCTGGTGGTACTAACGACGTTAATTTTATCATAATTATCATCAGCTTCTACAGCATGGACGACTTCTTTGTTGACTTGCAGGCAAGGCAAAGTGGTTTAGCTTGTGTCAAGACACACATTTTTGCCAAGAGCAGGGCACTTCCGTTTGTCATGTTCAAGTGTAAAACTGCAATCCTTGCACTGAATTCTCCGAATTACAGCCCCTCGCTTTTGTTTGTCTGCCCTGCCTACACTAGCAGTATTCAATGTTTCTGATGTCTCAAGGCTTTTAGTGCGGATTTTTGACGGCTCAGCTGCTCTGCACATTCGGAGACACCCTAAAGTCTAACTCGGGAAATTTGAGTAAGTCTTGTGTAAGCTTTAAATTTTTTGGTTCACAAACAATTCGATCTCTCAGCAACGGGTTTTTGAGTTGCACAAAGTTGCATGACGTGGCTAATACTCTAAGTTTGGTTACCAACTGGTCAAATGGTTCGTTTTCTACCTAAGCCTGCATAAAAAACTTGTAACTGTCTCATTCTTCTTCGGATTGCAATATATCTCGAAGGCATTAGTCACTTGAGTTAGGGTTCGATGTTCGGAGGGCTCACCATCCAAATCCAAAGTGTCATAAACTTCCCGACCTTTTTCCCCGATTACATAAAGGAAAAGTTTTACCTTAGTGTCATCGCTCTTGTCCGTTAAAGCTAATTCCATGTACAGCTCAATTTCCCGTCGCCATCGCTTCCAAATGATCACCAAGTTCGGCGCATCAAAATCAAGTTTACCTGGAGTCTTCAAATGAGACATACCACACGTGAGCACTCGCCGTGCTGTCTGCTTCCTCTTAAGCCTTATTCTAACCCTGGTTTAGGTTTACTAGTTAACTTCTGACACCATGATTAAAAGCCTAGCTCAACACAAAACGTTCTACTCCCCGCCAAGATTGCGGTCCTGGTTCAACACACACGAGGCCAGTTCATCACGTGACTTGTGACGTAAAACTTTTTGTCACATAAAGGTTCCTTTTACCCGTATTCTGTTAAGTCAATGGCAGTTAGTGATCATCATCAAGTGTTTGTGCTCCTAGAGCGTGATGATAGTTATCAGGCTGAGGTGTACGACACTGATGGACAGTTTGTTCACAGCTTTGGACAGGGGATATTGAAGGATGCAGAAGACATCACTGCTGCCCATGATGACAGGGTTATGATGTTGGACTCTGGTACTCGGTGTATTCTCTTGTTCAGTGCACAGAGAGACCACCTTCACCAGTGCACCATGCAGGGGAATTTGTTATATGGTGGTATATACTTTCATCGGTGGAGTGGACCCATCGTCGTCTCTTCACTGAACCGAAACAATCAGAAACGAGGACAAGTGTCAATCTACACCAAAGATGGCAAGTTTGTGCGCAACATTCAGCCCGATACAGAGAGATATCCCAAGTTGCTAAAAGTGACGGTGACTATGGACGGACGTATTGCTTTGACGAGTTGGGACGACGAAGAGGTGGATGTTGTTTAAAGGCAGAAAACATGAAAAGTTTTTATGCCGTTGGCTGCTGCTTATTTGTTAGTAGAAGGTCTACTCTAGGACCCTAAATCGCCTTAAATCTCGGAAAGCTACCTTAAGTGGACAAAGTCGGTTTAAGTTTCATAAATCAGAATGACTTAAAAGTTGATTTTTTGTAAAACCGCCTTTAAAGTCACAAAAACGCGCCTTAAGTCGAATAATTTTGCTAGGATTTCCAGCCCAGTTTTCCTTCTCAAGTTGCATAAAGTCACGGCGAATAGTTTGGTCCTAGAGTAGGTTAAAGAAAGAACTAGAACACAATTTAGGAATGTCTAGTTTGCGTTTAGCAGAAAAGTGCGTTTATCTATTCACGATACCAGTTGATAATGATATTGATATTCACGATATCAATTGATATTGAAATTGATTTAAAGACTCTCACTGCTCGTTTGTTTATATTATTTGCATCTTTTAAACACTGAAATGAAGTGATGCATTTTTTGTTGCGTACACAGAGCAAACCTATCTTTTCAGAAAGAATTCTCAAAGCTTTTTTGAAGAAGTGGTTTGATTAATGCATAGAGGTAAACAATGTTCATGAATTTGTTTCTCAATTGAAACAGGTAGTTCCGAGTCTCATACCAAAAGCATACATTGTAATCCTCACGGTATTACATTACCGAATAGGAAAAACGAATACTTGATCGATATGAGTTGAATTTAGCCTTGTTAGCGGTGCACGCCCCTTAGTACTTGTTATCTAACACCCGACGCATGTTCGTGAATAAATTATTCATTGTTAACTTCCAAACTGTTTTGCGAATGTGCGACCTTTTGCTGACATACTGAAAAGGGATCTGGAAGCTGGCAACAAGTCTTAGCTAGAATCCTGCATGGTCAGTCCGTGTTACTTGGCTGAGGCCGCAATGATGACGATGACCATGGTGAACTATTTAGCGTCCGTTTCAGATGACTGCTGAAACTGTTAAACAAAGAAAGCAACAAAAATCGCTGGTTGTGTCCGACGGTTACTTTTCTGTTGCTTCAGCTGGAACGCCAAGTTTTTAACAGGCTAAAAACCAACACAAACGTTTTGTGTGTACTTTTCTCCAGCTGGAAGTTTGTCCCTCTAGTTGGGTGACAGATAACTCTGTTATACTTTCTTCACTTTTTTTTCTGTGATTCGTTTAGTTTAAATTCGTGCCTTGGTGAGTATCTAATACGACTGCCAACATTTTGGGAAAACTGGTGTTGAAATGACACACTCGGAGCACATTCTTGCTTTACACTGATTACAATAACTATTTTTAACATTTAAAATGTTGTTTGAACAATTCTTGTGAACGTTATTTTCAAACGACAAGACAGTCCTGGAAAACCCTGGGTTTTTGAATTTCTGAAGATAAACGAACCCAGGGAAAAAAGTTGATAGAATTCTTGCATTTGAACTGAAATGATTGAAACTTATAATGGTTATACATGTGTGATCAGCGTTGAATATATTATTTTCCTGGAGTCATTTTGACGTTGCATCAATGGTATTCCAAAACTTTACGGTATGTAACCGAGTTTGGTGCTTTAGCTAGTACTTGAGTCAAGCTAAACGGACGGACAGAACTATACACAATCAGATAAACAAACAATCACACCAACAAACGAACAAGCGGTTAAACAATTAGAAAAGGACTTTAGAGAGACAGGAGACATGAGCACTGGTAGATCAACAAGCAGTTTCAGCCATAATCCTTTCAGACTTTCAACATCAAGATTATTGATGGATCATTTCAGATACCTCAGGCCGGAACGTGCTTCAAACAACTCAAATTGTCCAACTATGACACAGAGAAACAGGTGAGAGAGAAGCTTCAATTTGCAATAAGACACGAAGCAGAGGGGTTCTCCTTTGGATAGGCCGCCACGTGCTTCAAACTCTTCAAATTGTCAAATTACGCAACAAAGAAACAGCTGAGAGGCTGTTGAGGAGTACTGAAACCACGGGCGGATCCGGGGGGCGGGTGATCACCCCCCCATTTTGAACTAACACATAAGCAAAAACATAAGAAGCAAGCTCACAACTCAATTACCCAGTTGGTGTTCAGACAATGAGTCTTGACCCCCCCCCCCCTATCCTTTATAGAAGTCACACCCCTTTGAAAAACCCTGGGTCCGCCCCTGGAGACATTGCATCTCTTCTGCTGTGGAAACACGTAGGCTGCTTCGCTTTGCCTCTTGATAAGGTTTAGTGGCTGCTGAAATTTAACGAACCTGCTGCAAAAGAAACTATGTGTAGTTGAAGCTGCTACTCCATCTTCACATCTCGATAGTTTATAGTTGCCTTTCATATTTTGACTGGCACAAGTTTCTTCCAAAGTGCTTTTTATCTTACAGATAAAAAGTTTTGATAATAGAGCTTATGAAATATATTTTAAGATAATAAAACTCCTAAAGCGTTCGTCGAATTAAATAAAAGCATTTGTTTGGGTCTGAATTTTTGGCCAAAACGAAATATTTTGGGGCTATGAAGAAGCCGGGATTTGTTTGAGACGCGAAAAAACAACAGGAATTCCTAGTTTCTTTCATCAGCTCAAATCAACGGTAACATAAGTGCAACTTACTGCATGTTTATGTTTTTTAGGTATGCTCATAAAGGTAGAGATTTTTTGGGGGTAGACAGATTCTGAAGTTGGGATTTTTTGTTACAAAAGATGAACTTCTGTCGCCCCCCCTGTCGTTATATTATCTGAGTGCCCCTCCCGCCCTCCGCTCCACACTCAAAACCTACTAATGCTTACATCCTTAAACACGTTTTTGCTTCTCTACGGTTTTCGAAACGGTTACAGATAAAAGCTGACCATTTTGCAAATTTGGCCTTACTAAATACTTTTTAAACTAGCGGTCAGTTTACGATCATCAACTGGTTTTTCAAAGCCACCAGTGAACACAGGTTATCTTGCAGAAGGACTAAAAACTTGAAACTGACAAACTTGGATGAGCCAGCTAAACAATATCTTTCTAACGCGAAACTGAGGTTCATGGAAGCGCGAAGGGAAGCTACAAGAGTAAATACTAAATACTAAATACTTTTTATGACAAGAACCAAGCTTTAATTCACCACTCCAGAAACTGCAAAAGAACTGGGTTTGTCCATCCACACTGTAAGATCAGGCAGTGCCTTAAGGAGCGCTTTGTATAATCGGTCATTGACAATCTTCCGAACACTATTGTTTTTGCACAGTACGTGTGACGTTTTCCGTTTGCACCTGTTCACGGTTTGCACCAGCTAATGATTGTGTATTGATCGTTTTTGTGGCACTGCCTTCTGGGACAGAATGGGTGGGCGGGTTCTAGTCTTATTTTTCGTGTTTGGAGCGATGAATTAAGAACTGTTGCTTCGTCACCTTGGTGTTTAGCAACTTTAATTCGCATAATTAATTTTGCATAAACTATAAGTGCTGACGTCATTCATTTAACAGAAGTGACTACAGGTACTGCAAGTTTCATTTAACTGCTGTAAATTGTAAGTCGGGAAAACCTTGGGGAGGAGGGGATGAGGGTCCGTAGAACCTTCATTTGATGATCGTTTGTTGTCACAGGGGGTGGGGTGGGGCGTCGAAAAAGTTTAAAACGTTTGCGTTATCAATATAGGCGCAAAGTGTGTTTAAATGCCTGGAAATCCTGAAAGAAATGCATAGAAAGTGTTTGTACACATTCTAACACTCATTCGTTTCCCCTCGAAGCTAAAACAATTTCAATGAATTGGCTGACTTGAGTTGGAGTGACCGCTATGTCGAAAGATCAAAAGTCAGACACGGAAAAGTCTCTGTAACTGTATCTAGCTAATTTGTCTAAATGTCTTAATGGACCAGAAAAACGCGTCGCAAAGTCGACTAACTTGCAAAAGAAGTTGGTGAGATTTAGGTAAACTTTTCTAAGGATTTCTGCTCTGGCTGCGCCATTGATAACCTTGAGCTTTCATTTGATCTTGAACGCATCCTCCAAGGGACCAGAAAAACGCTTTGCAAAAATGACCATCCTCTCATTTTACCATTCCCTTTGTTACAAATGATTAATGCATGTCGCAAGGAGCAAGGAGAACAAATTTCATTTGAACTTTTCAAGGCCCCACCACAATAACTACAAGAAAAAAAGGGCGGCAACTGTTGTCCGACTGCAAAGACAGTATACGTCAGATCCGAGAAAAGAGTGGAGTAAGTCAAACGAAGCGCAGCAAACGCCAGACGAAGCGATCGACGTTCCAGCTTATTATCCTCTGGCTCAATTTGCTCAGTTGGTTATGAGCTAAAGCCCTTTACAGCGAACCAAACAATCTGCACTACGAAAAAGACTTAGTATTCGACCCTGTGCACCAAGTGGACCGTGTATTAAGGAAGTTATCATGAGTCAATACCTTTTTTCTTTGCTAACATCCTTTCACTGCGGATTTCTGGCCACTAAAATTTGTTCTACCCTAGGCCTTTGGTCAGCTGTGGCTTCCGTCGCCTGTCTATCTCCAGCATTCATCGTTATACTCGGGTGATTATATCTTTTAGTAATCTGTGTACTTTAAACGAAATTTAGTAGACTATTAGAGAATCGAAAAGGAATCAATTTGATGTAGTTTTATTGACATGTGACGTAATCTATACATATAAATGACGTCAGTTTCCAATTTTTTCCAAAACTAGTCTTGTTAATTGTGGCAAGATCTGTAATAGTGTAGTTTTGTATGCGTTTACCTCTGGAAAACAAAGGATTGATTATGAACGATCTTGATAAAGAAAAAAAGATCTGCGCGCACGTATTTTGTTTTTCAGAAGAAAGAGATGATACATTTTTAATAACAGGCCTAAATGATTTTGGAATCTGAGACTCACCGACGCTAATTTCCATTTCGTAAACGGTCCTTGCCATTTGGAACAATCGTTGTCGTTTCCAGCAACAATCGATGCCGTTTGTAAAATATATACAGTAAAAAAAGTGAACGGCTCTGAGTCAAGTTGTTGGCGTAGTGGTAGTGTTTTATATTATAATGCTAGCGATCACAGGTACGAAACACGGTAAATCTTTTTTTTTTTGGTTTTTAAGCTTTTGATTTGGTTTTTTCTTTACCAGGGTAAGTATTAGTTGATTTTGATATTCCGTTATCGAGACGTTGTCATCTTCATGAAAACGACAATAGACTATTGTTCGACATGTTCGAAATGGCAACGACTGTTTACGAAAGGGAAAATTGTCTCGTCGACTTGCATCAATCTTCAAAATTCTAGAATACACTGGAACAAAGATCTTTGTTTTGTGAAAAAAACATATCACTTGCGTTGACTGCGACCTTTCGTTTCCCGATATGACTCATTAGTTTGGAATGTGATAACGCAGCAAAAACTTTTAAAAACCCAAGTTCCTGGAAACAAAATAAACACTATAATAAGAATACGTTCTTTAGAAACTGATCGAAAAGTCAAGTTTCTCCACAAAACCGAAAGCATGGCTTCCATTGTAACCGCCGTTTTCAAAGCCACTATCGGCTTTCTGGTGAGTGCAAACGTCTTGTGAGTATATAAGAACACTTCCGTTGACTGCGACCTCTCTATTCCCGATATTGTTCAGCAGCTAGTGATCAATAAGGCTGTAAAATTGTTCTATTTTCAAAAGGCCAAGTTCCTGGAACTGAGTTTGGAAACAACATAAAACGGTTTTTAAAAATTGATCGAAACGTCAGTTTTCTCCACAATACCGAAAGCATGGTTTCGATTCTAACGTCCGTTTTTAAAGCAACAATCGGCCTTCTCGTGAACAAAGAAAGAGACTTGGCGGCTGAAAAGCTGAAAGATGGCGATGTTACAGACCAACAGTTCAGGAACCTGATCGTGCGTGAAATCAACGACATCAACTCCAAGTTCGATGGGCTGGCGAGGAAGGATCTTTTAGCGAGTTTCAGCTTCTTCAAGGAAGGGATCCAGTTCTTGTACCAACTGTTTGACCAGACAAAGAGTGGGGAGCTCGCTTCAACGACCGCACAAGCGGCGAAGGGGTTAGAGGAGGGGAAACTAGCGGTCAGTTTACGATCATCAACTGGTTTTTCAAAGCCATCAGTAAACACAGGTTATCTATGGCTTAATAAACCGTTCAAAATTCGATCTGCTATTACCGCCAGCGCTTATTCGTTTACCGTCGACGGTTATTCA